>DWMY01001251.1:0-15706 GCA_018249775.1 Heliconius hecalesia formosus | reverse complement strand
TGTTTGTCCCACTGCGCAGTATAGTTCTACAGCGCCGTGCCGGTCACGGAGTACGAATAAAGTAACAGTCAGTATGGCCGGCGGCGAGAAAAAGTAGTTTGAATATGACTATACGTTGAGGTCACCGGTGACCCCCATGGCGTTTAGCGTGTTAAAGGTTGAATTATTATTTACCTACATAAGAATTGCTAATGTTTAGTTTTTTGGATTTTTAATTTTAACTTCTATCAATGTTGAGAAGAATAAATAAGTATTTTTATCTTATTTGAAGTGCGTTTAATGATAATAATGTTAATTTTTAAATAATTATATTCTTAAATAAAGAAATTGTTATAATCCCATCTTGCTTTATGTTTCCTTAAAAATATAACCCCTACATTCCTTCTCCAAGCTAGTGGACTCCAAATGGTTCATGGGCAGATGCGATTTGAATTTTGTGAACTCAAAGTAGGTAAAAAGCTTAATTCTGGGTTTTCAATTTAAAAAAAACAAGATGTTTCAAACAAAACTAAAAGATAATCTTAAAGACTATAACTATATAGTAACTAGAACACATTACATAAATTTTGCATTGAAACTAGTGCTGCAACATTTTTATTTTCTCCTTCAAACTTGCCAACTGCACTAAACAAACAGGCAAAACAACCCTATATGAGATACTCTTGAGACATTGTAATAATGATGGACTGTTGCCTTGTAAACTCAGGAGTCTTTATCTGTTGCAAAATGTTTACTCTCACAGTATAAACCAAATAGAATTTTTCCTAGTGCATCACCATTAAGAGACTCAGAACATTTGTAGCACCTTGGCTTCAACCTGCACTGTGATTTTATATGACCCAAGCGACAACAGTTTAGAGTTTTACACATTGGATGGTGGGATATTTGTAGGGTTCAACTAGGAGGGATAAGTTGTACAAAAAGAAACCTTTCAGGCAACATTTGACCACAGAATGTAACTACAACCAACTGAGCCGGGACCCCTGTAGTCACACCCTCACTGACACATTTTCTGTTTAAATGCCATACTTTCAGCACTTATACACCACTGAGGAAAATTCCAATGAACTTACAAAACTTATATAGTGAAAAATCTACTGGGACATCTTGTACAATACCCATTCTAGTAATATTGAAAGTTAGGATAACAGCAACATACTTACATGGACTGAGAATGGGATTGGATAGAAACAAATTTGCTGCAGTAGCTGTTGAGAATTCTACACTAATTTTGTTGTGACCAATGTTTTTCGCTCCATCACTGGTGGTATCATTTATTTTATTAATATGTTTAATGAAGGTCACAGCTGCAGAGTCTGTAGTTTCCCTTGACACATATACAATGAAAGGACCTTTGTCCGTATCAAGGTAGAACTTAGGACTTTCAGAGAAGGAAGAGTGGATATATAAATTTTGTAGTTGTAGAGTCGCAGTAACAGGGTTATTTATTGATTTTTTAATAATTTCATAATTATTAGAAGGTGAATTTTCACCTTGTCCTTTTCGTGAAGTCTCTTGAGAATTCCCTATACCACCTCCATGTTCAAAGTGATCGGGCGGATGCCCAACAGCCATTTTAAAACCAACTAACCTAACTTACTTTATAATATAACTGATCTAATGACAAAAACACCACAAACACTTACAACAACCTTAATAATACAGATCATTTATTTAAAAAAACCCTTACTAACATGTGTGTTAACCAAAACAACGTCCCAATTGATGTTGTAAATAAAATATAAATGTGACATTAATCAATTAAAAGTATGTTACCGACAGTCACTACTCACTAGTGATGTATGATCTCAAAATAGTTCGAATATTGAATCGAACTTATATATTCGACTGGGACTTAATGGGTTTTGAATTATTTTTGTTTTATTATTTGCTATTGTTTAACTTTACTGTTTATTCGTCTTGAAAATATATATTTTTTGTTTTTATATAACAAAATATGGATATTTGTGGATGTTGTCGATAAACGCCACAGAGTCTGAGTGTGGACTTGACGCTTGTGTATTAGCCCACTCAGAAAAGCCGAAACCACAAATAAGCAAGCGTGGGTACATAACTATACAGTGAAAATTTTATTAATCTTTTTTATGAGAAGTATAAATTAAGCCGTAGCCGTACCGTAGCGTTTGGCGCTCCGTTCTCTCTGACTACCAAGCTAGGGATAAAGCGTGAAGCTAAGTTAAGTTAAGTTATAAATTAAGTACGTAAATTGTGTCTCATTCGCATTCAGGCTTAGACCATTATTCTAATACCCTTCTTTCAGAGTGGTGACTAATACCTGCAACTCTCATTCTGATGATTCACTGAGCACTGCATCATCTGCGTACAGCACTCCTATGTCACTTTGATTCACTCATTGGAGACAGCCATCCAAATACAAATTGAACAACCAAGCTGACATAGCGCATCCTTATTTAACACCCAATTGGATGTCCAACCAAGGCGAGCTACCAGCTTCTATTCGCAAGCAGGCTGGGTGATCTCTGTAAAGAGACTTTAAAGCCTTCAGCAAGGGTTCGCTCATAGTAATAGTGTAGTATCTCACATAATTTCATTGTCATTCTGTAAAACGCATTCTCCAAGTCCACAAAAACAAAGAAAACATCTTGGTTAACGGTCAAGATTTTTTTTTTTTCTAAATTATGTGTGGTAAGTAGTTCTTTGGTTTACATTCTCAACATATTTTGGCTTTTTGATAATCCAGAGAAAATTCATTAAATAATTAAATATTAAAAGAAACTTCATATTATATTTGGTTATATTTCGGTATACATATATTTTATATATAATATGTATATTTATATATATCTTTAGTTTGATATTAGACAATGTTCATATGTTAAAAGTACTATCCACAAGCTATGTTTTATAAGTGTACCTACTGCTACAAGATTTATGGCCTAGAAAATTACTTTTTTTATTAATATTATTGACATTATGTACTTGATAAATGATCTCGGCGTCATATTACGTTTCTTTTACAATTTACTATATATAAATATTAATTTGAATGTTACATGAAAAAAATGTAGTAAATCTTCAAACTTCTCCATCGGAAATAGTAAACGATCACAGCTCAATCACGTTTGACATATGTTAAAATATTTTTCGTTATTTTTTTATTAAAAACATTAAAATACCCAAATATTTACAAATATTGTCTATAATTTAAGATCAGTTCATTAACTATGACAATTTGAGTTAAAATACTGCCTTCACCTATAACAAAACAAAAAAAATACAAAATATACAGGATTAATAATTCATAATATTCTACAAACATGTTAGTTTATAATTTTATTTGTTAAACTTAATATATTTTCACGAAAAATACATATTGGAGTAAACATAAACATTAACAAATACTGAACATTATGGGAAAAGGGAACTTTATGAGAAGGATATCGTATAAGGGACGGATCAATATAGAACAAGTGAAAAGAATTTGGAAGCTGTCATCAAGGCATGTAGAATGGTGGAACCATTTGGCCAAGATCAGGATCCCTGACCTACATGTGTGCTCGAAGCGCAACCGACAAATTGTTTGCATAATTATCTGTTCAAGAAGTTTTTGGGAATAAAACAAAGGTCACCTTGGAATAGAAGTTGGATAGAAGTATAGTACTTGCCTTCCAGTGACTTTGTTTTTCATGTCCCAAAGTTTATCTACTCCATGACTCGTCCAGATGAGTAGATGTAACGGACAAAAAGTCGTGGCCAGAATTAGTAAAATGCTCGTAAGTCCCACACTGGAAAGCTAATTTAGCGCAGGAGTGAATGGATTTATTCTCACAAATTCCAGAGGTCTACAATTTAAATATATTTACTAACGGCATTGATTATTGAATTTAAATAACATTTAGTATACAGTAACATACATTGATATTAGCAGATGAAATATCGATGTTTTAACATCGATGATGCATTAAATAAAACATCTTGACATCGATGTCAGCAATGATACATAATCGATATTTAGTCGCGTACACGTGCTTTCAAAATTATTATTTTTACACTCGATTGACAAAAAGTAATGCGATGAATAATGTGTTTTTCTTTTTATTTGACATTGATATCTACATCAGTGTTTTTCTAACATCGGGCATCCCTAGTACGAGGCAAAAGAATTATTTTTTTCTGCCTAATAAATTGAATTATTAAATAATAGTAATTAATTATTATAAGATTGAAGTATTTTATAATAAATTATATGCATGCATGCATATAAATAAATATGTTCAAAATAGAATATTATTTGTTAAATAAAATAATCGTTTCAGGTATCGATTTATAAAATCATATTTTTAAACCCTACGATGCCAAAAATACAATTTAAAAAACAATCAATAAAAACAAACTTAAAAACATATTTAGTGAATTCATTTTAATTAATACTTTTTGGCACTATAGATAAATAATTTTATGACAATTAATTTCATAGGAGGTATTTATTATAACATTGATTATAGTTAACCTTTTTGGCGATTATCAAAAAAGTATTTTTTAGCGTCACGCTGTATCACGCACACAGCAGGATAGACAGAAGGTCAAAGAAGGAAGGAAAGTTTTTAAGACACTTTGTTCCCCATTTTTTGAGTGGCGGAACTTAACGCCGCGCTTTGCCTTGACACCACAGCAAAGAATATTAAAATATTAAATATTTGACTTCATGGAGTGGTAACCGAGCCCTCAACTTGTCTGGCCTCAGAGGTATTTAATTTTCAGGTACAGAAAAAAAGTTTTTTTATTTATTGTATATCTCGAGAAAGTCCGAGGAATCTCATAAATAGGTGTTTCAAATAAAACGCAGTAATATCTATCTATCGATAGCCGTAATTATAAAAAAATATCTTCGTAAAATATTATGCTGCATATTTAAAAAAATGCATTTATTTATAAAAACAGTTCTTTTTTATAAAAATAATCGTTTTGCCAATAGTGGCTCTACAATCTAAGTACAACGAAACTGAAAACTTTTAACGTATAATATTATTAAATTAAGAAATATATGGAGTATGGAGACTTTAGATCATTATAAACATTTTTTTTATTTTGTAGCATTAAATTTGCCTGAATCCGGAAGCTGGAGTCCTCAGGTCGCATGGGAATTGAATATTTTATATTTATATATTTTACGTCAATAGATGTCGCTACAAATTGAATCCGTGCAATAATATTTTATTTATTTAAATTAAAATTAAATTAAACTACCTTCACACTGTATCCTGCACACAGCAGGGTAGGCAGAGGGAACTTAGTGTTATTTATTTATTTAATAACTTTATATATATATATATTATAATGGTAAATATACTAATTATATTAACCAAAATAATTTATTGTATAGCTTATAAAAAACGTTATTTTAAAATTATATTTATAGTAACATAAATTATTAAGTTAACCAAATCACAATTTTTGTGTTTTTGCCACGATTTGTGTTAGACTTTATAAATAAAACAAAATATTCTAATTCAATAACTTTATCTTTTAATGACTATAATTCTAGTAAAATTGTCAAACGCTTTTTTATCCAAACTTAATAAAAGATAGGTATATAAAAAATATTAATTTTATATAAGGAAAAAACAATAACAATAGAAAATCGTAATTATACTCTCAGAAATTATAATTAAATTTTATTACTGAAGTATATAACTATTTTGTATAGTTAATAAACTGGCTAAAAGATGGCGTTGATCCATGTTTCCACTTTTGATGCCGAAGATTGGTCTCTATTATAGTATATTAGATTGTACTCTCTGAGTGCTCCTATACATTATGAGAATTGACACTGTAACCAATACGTCAAATAATATAATAATCCTATATTTTAAAACATAAGTAATTTTAAGGTCAAATTATATATTATTATTCTTTTTATTATAACCTTACGTAATTAGCATGACAAGAAGGGGATTATTTTAAAAAATAATTCTCCATTATCAATAAAAAAAATACGGATAGGTAGTCTCATTTTTTGATGGACATATTATGTTAGGCTGGCCCCTATTGCATATTGTGTATAATAACGTTATGCATTACACAGCCAAATCCAATGCACTGTTTTAATGTGCATATAATATGCATAAAGTGCTTGAGGAAACGAAAATAATTTAAACAATTATTCTCTGGAGTGCGTATCGAACGCACAACCATCGAGATTACATTCACACACTGTTCCACTGCGACATGATGTAATAATAAGCTATTTATAAACAATGACGTAAACGCCAAGCCTCTTCAGTCAACACACCTCCGCATTGAGTAAATAAAGCGCTGCGTCGCTTTAAAAGTTTAAACGAATTTTACAATGTATATATATCTATAAAAATAATAAAAAATGTAACTGATCGCTATTTATACATGTAATCTAAAATAATCATTTTAATAATTTAACATGCTTATAGGTTGAAATATAACGAAGTAAATATGTAATAAAATCAATAAGAATCTAAATAGTATCATCAATGAAAGTGCTTGTAGCACTTTCATTGATGATACTTGTCGTATCATCAATGAAATTTGGTTAAGAGACAATACAACATTTCGGTACCATCGAGCTGGTCTGATGATGGAACTGGAAAACTGCTAATTGAACCTTGGACTGCCTCCTAGTAAACATATGAAGTTTGTGCTCATTACATTCGTCTTATTGTTTTTAATTTTTTTAAACCACTAGCGTTAATTTATGTAAAATTTTGTCTGTTCGTCTGTGCGTTTGCGCACATTAACCTCAATAACGACGTAACAGATTTAAATTCCATCGAGTGGGAATCAAATTTACAGTCGCACGCTTATGTCCCTGCCTCACGACGGCGTTATCAAGATTGTTATTTCAATTTGAAGCATTTTGATCGATGAAATTTCTATAAAGTAAATGTTTTATTGAAGTTTTTAAGTCTTATATTTCATTTACTTTCGTTACAGATGAAGCAGCTGATATTAATTAAAATCAGGTCGTCGGTTCAATATACGTCTAGTGAATATTTAATTTGATTATACAGGTGTTTTAACGCGTACTAATAATAATTAGGTATTTACTAAATAAATACACCAACAAATATATATTTTTTAGGCAGAGAGAACGTAGTGTTAAAGCACTCCGTTCCTTATGCATCGCCGATTTTTTAAAATTTTGCCTTTTGAGTGGCGAAACTCAACGGCGCGCCATGCTTTGAACTTGTTACCAGCGAGGAAATTAAAATATTAAATAATTCATTGCCACGAATGAAAATCGAAGTCACGACCGTCACGCTCACAGTCCGGCTTTCTCTCGTTTACGTATTTAGGAGTATTTTATTGTTATTTTTTACGTTATATCCAGCATATAACAGGCACAGGGAAAGTGACGTTAAGTCACGACGGACCCGAATAAAAAAAGTTACACTAGCGACCCGCTGGCTGCTTCGTTCGCTTGAACTAAATAATTATTTATTTACTTATCTGAATTACTTTCGTGTTCTAATAATAATAATATAATTTAAGTACAATATCAATATATAGTAAATAACAATGTAGTCGAACAAAATATTTTATATTGATATCACTTTTTTATTAAGAACCGATTAAAATAAAACACGCATTAAATATTAAGGGCAGTTGCAATCAGCTAAGTCGTTTGTGAATTAGCGTGCACAAAGGCACAAACTGAATAAAAATAAAAAATATCACAGCTTTAGGTTAATGTATAATTAATTTATAATATACATTTATAAATGCACCCTACAATAAATATCCTAATATATCTTCCAGGTAAAGACAGCGATTAGTTAAAATTTGATTATATGTTAAAAAAATTATTATAAATTGGAACGATAAATAAATATTCAATATCATTGTGTTATTAAATACCATTTAATTAAACAATATTAATATTAAAATTTTACCCTTTTTAAAATTTTAATTTAAGCATGAATGTTTTCAAAGTGCACTGCAATTTTATTTTTTTAGGTTAACACTGTATCCCACATATAGAGGCAGAACTTGGGAAGCCAGTGTCAAGACACTCCGTACTCATTAAGATACTTCCAATCCCCACTTACCGCCGAATTCTGGAGGCATTGTATGTAGAGTTTGCGTAGTTACCAGAGAGAGAAAGTAAAAAAAAATTATTTCATTCCCCGAGTGGGAAACGAACCTTTGCGTTTACAGTCATACGCTTGTGCCCTGACCAACAAGAACGGAGAGTCTTAACACTAGGTTCCCAGATCCTGTCTGCCTGCAGGATACAGCGTGAAGCAAAAAAAAAGATTATTCTTTTTTTTTCAGAAACGGTACCTTTTAAAGATTTAAGCGCTTAAAGCTGTTGATATTTATTTCTTTACTGAAGTAAATTCGTCATTATTGAATAGAAAATAAAGCTTAAAATACAATAAAAGGGATAGGAATGTGCGCAACACAAACACATTCAACCGGTTGCAGGGACGTCAGAGGCATGTCGTGTTGAGTTGTATATATATGCTATATATATATATATATATATATATGTATGATATAGATAGCAAGTTTTCTGCTGGTATGATCTTTGGCTTGCAGAAAATAGTTTAATACTTTCGTACGAATAAGTGATGAAAGAACGGCAAAAAGGTTAATGATAGAAAAGTGAGCGGTAAGAGAGGTAGAGGGAGACCTCGGTTGACCTTTGAAAATACAGTATTAAAGATACTGGAGGAAGGTCACATAACAAGCAAGAGAGTTCCACGGAGGGCATGTATGGAGAAGTTCATGACAGTGGACAAGGCGAAATAAATATGTAGTGACCGTAGCGTTTAGCGCTGTGTTCTCCCTGACTACCCCGCTAGGGATAAAGCATGAAGTTAAGTTAAGTTATTAAGGTATGTTTAAATCAAGGTTTAATTTCAGGTAAAACGTCACTATTATATTTCGTAAACTAATAAATTAATATATGTAACGTCTAGGTTTTCCTTTATTTTTTACTGTTTTAATATTCAATAGACTCATATGTAAACAATGTGTACAACATATGTGGAGTACTTTGAATTTCAATTTTTTTAATAATAATTAATAATAAGCTAATTGAATATGTTTCTCGAAACAAAACTAATAATAGAAGATATAATTTTTATTAATTTATACCAACAGCTCTACATCTTGAATTCCAGAGGGAACCTAGTGTTAAAACACTCCGACTCCTACGCGCCGCTTAATTTTCAAGACATAGCATATAGAAAGGTCTACCAGAGCGAGGAAATGACAATAATTTAAACATAATCAATCCCCCTAGTGGGAATCGAACCCACAATCATTATATTTACATTCACACTGTTCCATGTATAATTTTATAAAATTTAAATTTCCGTTATATTTTAAGATTTAAAACTATCTCAAAGCGTCCAGGAAACCAGTTTTGTTACACAAGTGTATGTAACTTTACTATACAACAACTATAATAGGGCCGGTGAGTTATGGCCGTATTGAAGTTAGGCTCTATAGGCTCCGCAGATTTAATTTTGGAAGGAAAATTGAAAATAAAATAAAATAAAGACAAATAAATAAAAAATATTCATCTTGACGCATCGGCAGCAGCACAACGTGAGACTGTAAAATGCGGCGGTTTAGAGTCCAATTCCCACTCAGAAAAAAAAATATGTTCATTTTGCAGTAACAAAACTGTGGTTACTGAGAGTTAGATCTCGGCTGATACGTCATAGTAAAATATATATTTTATATTCTCTAAGGGGCTTCCGCAGGTTGAATCTGTGTTCCCACGCAAACCTGCCAAATGATGGGGTTCCTTTCACTTCAAAATCCTGTAGGAAAGACCATAATAATAATAATAAAAACAGAAAAATCTAACACTCCACCGTCTTATTTATATTTTTTTGAGGGTACAATGCACACAGAATACATAAGTATACAGAAATTTTAACTTCAGGCCGACCACGACTCGTCAACCGTTCTACACGTCCGTGTTCAAGTCGAGTCATTTGAAATTCGAAATTCGAATCACTTTTGTCCCGCCGCGGTAAGGACTGGCCGCTTACACGCGTTAAAAGGATAGAAACATGACATAAAATCAAATTATAATATAAATTCATGACAAAAAGTATTTCTTATTTTTTATATTTTGTTTTATTTAGTGTCGTGCAGTGTTTTGTTTGTTGTAAATAAGTGAAATTTGTTTCTGGAATTACAAAAGTAGAGCGGAAGGATGGCGGTAAATATTCTTTTTTCATACATTTCCGATGTTACAGGATAAATTGCTAAATATTATTAAGACTAAGGTTAAGTATTGTATTAAATTCTACGAAAAGCGTTAAAGTGATAATTATTTGTTCATCAAATCATAATTAAATTGAATAAATTAAATATTTTTCTACTAATTTAAAATATTAATTATTTTCTTAAGGCCGTATAATTTAAATAAATATCCAAAACAGATAAGTAAGTGTGAAACAAATAAATTTATATTTATACATACATAACAATAACAATACTACAATTAAGCATATTATTATAATTTATAATTATTACATTTATAATTATATATTACAAAGTCCACATATTCATTATTAAAATTGAACAAAACTATAGCTAACATGAAATGGATGCCTGAAGAAAATAATTTTGTGTTATGAAATGCTACTCGGGAGAGTGAAATATTTAAAATTTTCATGTTGTCGCTCTGGCGAAGCGCGGCGTTGAACTCCGCCACTCGAACGGAAGCTCGAGAAATAGTGGAAAAGTAGAAAACAGAAGAGTTTTCATGGGAAAGGAGTGTGTGACACTAGATTCCCAGATTCCCTCTCTTACTACAGTACTTTCTGAGATTAGCGCAATCAACCAAACAATCCATTCCGTTCTTTATCATGTTAGTAAAGAAGTAGAGATATCTCTTTAGTATTGCTATTACAAGAAACTTAAATGGCCGGCGAGCTACAACCACTGGTGTGTAAATAACTTTCTCTTTTGTGTATACATGTATGTATATTGTACAATGATATTTGTATTATACCTTGTTAAAACGTATCGTACTCCTATATATGTAGATACTTATATTATCTAGATAATAAGATTTATTTTCAAAGGCTTTATAAAAAATACTATATACATAAAATATGTAAAAATCTATTTATTATTATAGTGGGCTTAGATCAATGTAATTGAACTTAAAATAAATATATTTTTAAATTTTTGTGTGATTATCTGTACGTTCCTACTTCGTACACGCAAATATCAGAAATGGTTCAATCGATTGAAATGCTATTTTAATTTTTTTTTTATGAAATTACTAAAAATAATGAATATTGAATTGGCTTGGAAACATTAGTTTTAAATATATTGATTAAATTGGATATTGTCTATAAAATGATAATATTCACGAAAGTAATTCAGATGATAAAATAAATAATTGTATATATACTTAGTTCAAGCGGACGAAGCCACGGGCGGGTCGCGAATAATTTAATATAATTTTATAATTATTACAGATTTTTCAATACTCCATTACTCTGATATTCGCATTCCACGAATTTTATTGACATTGCGTGTCTAGTATTCCCTGTACTCAACGCCGCGCTTCGTCTTGTAAATTCATTCTCCCGAGTGAGAATCGAACCCACAGCCGACGCGTTTACAGTACACAGTACAGTGAGTACAGTACAGTTCTGTAATAATTAATGCCAAAGTGTAAAATATCGTATGATAATAATATTTTTTGCAGAGATTACGTAGTTTTTTCTTGATTCTTGACTCAACTATTGGTCGCGGTGTTAGTCACCTTGACCGTTGAACCTGAAGTTCAATACCGTCTAGGGCTTGAAATTGCAATGTTATAGCAACTTAAAAATGAGCTTAATACCATCTATACTTCTATACTAATATTATAAAGCTGAACAGTTTGTTTGGTTGAACGCGTTAATCTCAAGAACTACTGGTTTTAATTTAAAAAAATATTTTTGTATTGAATAGTCCATTTATCGAGAATTATATCACGTTAACTGTTTAGATGTTACACAATGTACCTTACTTACACAACTCTTATACTACTACTTAACTATTTCAACATGTAGGCGAAGTCGCAGGTGAAAGCTAGTTCTATATAAAACTCTTCTGTTTGAGTGATTGACAGTCAACACACAGACGAAACTACTGGACTTAGAAACGTTGTAATTTAATATTGGTTACGGAGTGTAAGGGACTACAGAGAGGGGAGATCAAAATTCCTACAGGAACGAGAAATAACGAACTAAACACAACACAAACTATTTTGAGTACGTCGTGGTGCTGGGAGTTGGGACACAAGCGTGTTACTGTCAACGTGACGGTGGTAGGTTCCGTTCCCATTCGGGGTAATTCGTATTAAATATTTAAACTTTCCTCGCTCTGGTAATGAGGCAAAAGCATGGCGTTGAATTTCGCCAGCCAACACACCATACCTCAAGAATTCGGCGGAAATTGGAACTCTGTTTCCCATCTATTGTTAAAATACTTCTCAACACTAGGTTCCCTCTGCCTACTATGCTAAGTGTGTAGTAAACGCGTAGTTTGTGAATTCGATCCTCCAATATCATCTGGATAACGAATTATTTTCATCTCTTCTCTCTAATTGAACGCTCTAACAAAGTGCGGCGTTGATTTCCGTTAGTCAGCACTCAATTTTTGAAAATATTGGCAGTGCTTGGGGTACGGAGTGTCTTAACACTAGGTTCCCTCTTACTATCACGCTATACACGCGGTACAGCGTGAAGCTAAAAAAAAGTTAATAAAAATTATAACTCTCTTCTATATATAACGATATATATAACGATTTACTTCATAGTAATGACCTCATCACAAAATAAATATTTACATATTTCACTTACGTCCTCTTTTTTTGTTAGATAAAATATTTTTTAATAGAATAATAGATAAGATAAGAATTTGCATATTCTAATATATAAGATGATTTTAATGAAAATTAAATTAAAATTATAGTAACATTTAGCGCTCTGTTCTCTCTGGCTAACCCCGCTAGGGATACAGCGTGATGCTAAAGGGCACAATCGTGACTGTAATCGCAACGATTGTGGGTTCGATTTCCATTAGAGGAAATGAAATATTTAATACTAGCGGGCGCGCGCGGCTTCGCCTGCTTATTTGCACCCTTAGGGGTGAATTAAAATTATTATTATTTTTTTTTCCATATAAACTTTCAAACCCTTATTTGAACCCTTAGGGGGTAAATTCTTAAAAACCATGAAACACGTGTTCAATGAAATATTTTTAAGAGTCTGAATTTTAAGTTTTATTAAAATCGGTGGCAATCTAATTTTTTTTCCATACAATCTTTCAACCCCTATTTCATCATTTCATTAGGGTTAAAATTTTTTAAAATCCCTTCTTAGTGGATGTCGAGATTATGAAAATAAATATCTGTCCAAATTTCACGTTTCTACCATCAGCGGTTACGGCTGTGCGTGCGTCTTACCTCAATCAGTCTATATATATATGCTTCTTCGCTCTGGCGATAAAGCACAGCGCCGCCACTCACAATCACAATGCATCCAGAATTCTAAGGAAGGTGGGGTACGGAAGTGTCATATTGAGGACGGAGTGTTTTAATACTGGGTCTCCATATCCTCTCTGCCTAGCCTGCTATATTCTCGCGTTTTCCGCCGAATTTTCGAGACATTGTCTCTTTATATAGTGTGGAGCTATATATATATTTAGGGGAAAAATCCTTTATATGATTTTTTATTATCTATATATATATAGATAATAAAAAATCATATAAAGGACCGTCGTGGCGCAGTGTTACTTCGTGAGACCGTAGACGCAACGGTTGTGGACTCTATTCCCACTCGAGAAAAAATAATCATTTAATATTTTCATTGGCCTCAGGCCCACTATGGCGCCGATTAGATTCTAGACAGACATACAGCTATTTACTTAATTTGAAAACAATTTACTATACGTGTTTATGGCACTTGTTCTCAGTTTCATTATAATTAATTTTCTATAGTTAATTTGTTTTTGTAAACTAAGAAGTTAATTCTATTATTATTATTATATTAAAGACATTACATTACGCCGTCGTGGCGAAGTGGGACAATGTTTCACTATAAACGTAATAGCTGTGGGTTCGATGCCCACTTGAGGGAATCAGTTATTTTTATTTTCTCACATTAGTAAGTGAAAGTACCGGGATCTCAAACCGCGCTTCTTGGAATCCATCCAAGCACTCCAGCACTAAGGCATACATCATTTTTATATATTTTATTAAAAAAATCTTCTAATAGAAAGAAAGGAAACGAAAACAAATAAATTTTAATCTACTTAGTAAATGTTTCACATCGTGTTGTAATTTTATAGTAAGTACGTTTATACAGAACCTAATAAATATTCATGTTTTTGCAATTAGTTTTCCATTGAATTGTACGTATAAAGACCATTATATATACATAATTATGTATGTACTTATATAATCAATGCATTGATGATATAGGGGTGAGGTCAGTCGTGGCGCATTGGCGCACGTGTGCGAATTAAACACGACAGGTTGTGGATTCGATTGCCACTTGGACAAATTTTTTATATACAATTTTAAATTTTTTCGCTCTAGTGTCGGGGCATGTTAGCTGAATTCTCCAGATCCGCTCCTTCTGGAGCGGATCTGGAGATTAGCTGAACATTTGGAGCTTAATTACACTTTAACACTATTTTTTTACACTTAGTTTTTAGGCTCCCTCTACCTACCCTACATCCGGGATAAAACGTTTAGCTAAAAAACCCGGACAAGCGCGAGTCGGGCTCGCCCACCGACGGCTTCGTACAAAAATTGGAGGTCTCGAGCGTCTTCTGAAATCCAAGCTCAGCTTAGCCAGAGCCCTTTCATCTGATACCTCACTTGATCGTGGCTTTAATACCAAATTTTGCCCTCCTTTATGGCTAATGTTTTATAGGATTAAACCACAAATGTACCTATAGTTTTCCAGTTTTTTTCCTGAACGCGTTTTTTGCGATATAAATGGACAGACAGAGGGACGGACAAGATCTCTCAAGCAGCCAGGTAGTGCTTGCATTTCTTCTGTGACAGAGTACCCTCTTCTCTACCCACCCGGTGTCGCTGTAAAGGCCAATAGGACTAACAGCATTTACCTCAGGTTCGAAAAAAAAAAACGGACAAGAAATTGATCTTATAAGGATTCCTTTTTCCCCTAAAGGTACGGAACCCTAAAAAGATAAATATTTAGCGTTCAGCACTGCAAACAGCGTGAATCCGATTAATATGAGTATTTAAGTTTCCTTCTAACCGCAATTTTTATGAAAATTGCCGCATAATCAAAACATATATAGGGTCTTCCTGTTGTTTTAGAATTATGAAATTAACCAGAAGCTTGAATTTACAATACAAAGAAAAAAGATCGGAAAATTGGAATTTTTTCTATATATATATAAAAAAACAATGTAAACGCATACGCCCGCAATCTCAAGTTTGTCAATTTATATAATATATACATTTATATTATAATTATAAAATTGATATGAAACTCGGTGGGCGACTCCGACTTGCATTTGGCCAGTTTTTGAACTAAATTGTTAGTCGATGGTAGAGTCAAATTTATTTCTAAGACAGAGATCGTGTGTTCTATTCCCACCTAAAATAAATATGTAATTTGTTACATTCACTTATATTTTTAAATATTGGATGATGGCGTAGTAAAAACGTCATGGTTGCAGATTT
>DWMY01001250.1:0-15720 GCA_018249775.1 Heliconius hecalesia formosus | reverse complement strand
TACTAGATTGTGTAGTTATTAGTTTATTATATTACTATTTTGACACTAATTTCCGTACAAAAGCAGTTTCATTCTTACAAAATTATTTTATAATCTGTTGTTTTCACAAAACTTCTTATTTATCTATATATAATGTCAAACCAGCTGACAGTTTAAATTAAAATAAAAAATAGTGGCAAATAATTTTATAAATACAACCTTTTTCTTTAGAATTTTTGAAAATATTATTAGAGTGATAGCTTAGCTTAGGCTAGCTTCAGTTTGTTCTAGAGCATTCCAAAATAACAAATTTAAATATTAATAAGGAATTTAAAATCCCAACATATACATAAGCAATGAAAGTAAAATTATGAATTTTATAAAAAGCTCACATTGCGTATGCACTTTACTACTAAAATATATATAGCATATGACTCAGATTATATTTTGGTTTTCTGATTCACAAACTATTGAAATTAGCCATAAGCAAATTTTCAAAACTTATATCTATGATATATTGTTTTTTTTTAATTATAATAAAAGAGTGTTTAATTATCTGTATCACACCACTCATATATTCTTTTAGACTCACATTGTATCTCGCATATATCAGAGAAAACGTAGTGTTGACACATTTTCTAAAATTTTCAAGACGTTGAGTGTTGAGTGGCAGAAATCGACGACGCGCTTCGTGTTACGAGTACAAGAAAATGAAACTTTAAAATCATTCCCTCTATTGGAAATCGAACCCACTACAATAAAATTTGACTTGCCAATTATTAAAAACCAACTAAAACACAGATAAAACAAAATTTATGTTGTCATAAAAATTCTAACATTCAGTCTCACAATTCATATTCCTACAGAGTATCACAAAATTAAATAATAATATACAAATTAAGAAAGATAAATCTTTTTTCTTCTTCGAAATGTTTTTTTTTAAAATTTTAACATTAACATTACTATACTTGTTTTGTTTAAACAAAATAATAAGTAATTTTATTAATTTATTATATTTGTTTATAAAAACATGAGACGATATGTATGTCTGTATTTACAATTTTTATTATATAAAAAAAAATCTGTACTTAAAACATTTTGAAATATATTTTAATTTAATTTAAGCAAAAAAAATGTGTTTCATTTTTACATTTGTAAACAAGAAAAGTATTTTTATATATGTATTTTACATTTTTAAATTCACGTTGTGTCTCGCTAATCTGCGTTCCCTTCGAGACACTTCCGTTTTCCATATAGGGTGTTCACAATTAGGCACTTAATTTAAAATATAATATTTAAAATAAATAAAAAGAAAGTATTAGAACGAATAAAATTTCGAAATTAACATTTATTAAACACATAACATTTATTATCTGCTATATAAAAAAATCTGTTAAAAAAAATTGTTTTATTTTTATATTTTGTAATATCAATACTATTGTGTCATGTACTTCACTAATGTAAAACCATTTTTTAAAATGCTACATTACCTTTGCCACTGGTTATCTATCTTTACGCTGCATCCCGAATTTAGCAGGGTAGTTAAAAGGAACCTAGTGTTAAGACACTTTATTCCCTACATTTGCTGCAATTTTCAAGATATTGCATGGTATTGAGTGGCGGAACTCAGCACCGAATCTTGTTAATAGCGCGAGAAAATGAAAATAATTTATTCCTCATAATAAAAAAAATACTTAAAGTATTTTATCATTTTCATAATTATTATATTTTTTGTTTTATTATTATATTTTTTGTCGTTATATCCAAAACAAATTATATTATTTGTTTTGGATCTAACATTTCATGATTTCCACTTTAACTCTTTTTTTATTTATCCGACATTTTCCTAAACTTGCGTTTTATAAAAAACGCTCCAACTCCACTCCTTTTTTTTTTAAAATATACAGTTGTGTCAGTGTTTCTTTTATTTGAAACTCTTACACTTGTACTACACTTTTACACTCATTGAACAATTTTCACGCTTTATGCGACAATGTCTTGTTTCTACAGTTGTTCGTGAGCGGCGCCGACCAGTCGCCGGGGGTGGGTGATGTGCGGTAGAACTTAGAAGACGTGCGATTAAATATAGGTAGAAGTTCGTTAGCCTCGTTTGATAGAGCCTGGAAAATTTTATATTTTGTTAGTATTTTCTTTATTTTCACGCTGTAACCCGCATATTGCAGGGTAGAAAGGTTTAACTTAGTGTTAACTCTTTGCTGTTTTCCTTTTTTTTTTCCAAATTCGAGATATACGTGTATGATTGACCTACCCTGAATCGCCGTAATTTGTGTTTTTTGATAAGACCTTTAAATTTTATATTTTCTATTCTCATTTTAGTTTCACGCTGTATCGACTTACATTCACTTACACACTTCATTCTTCTCTTTCTGTCCAAAGATATGAGTTCGAGATATGCGTGTTGAGTGGCGAAACTTAGAGCCACGCTTTATTTGGGTAAATTAAAAGTATTCCGATCTACAAGTGGGCTTGAACCCACAACCAATGCTTTCACAATCAGCAGGACTATTGCTTAGTTCTGCCAATTTAACTTAAAATGACCTCTAACAAACCATTCTTTTTCAATATAAAATATTTTAAATGAATGTTACCTTTAAATATATAATGGCGTCTGTGCCATAGCCCTCGCAGGACATCAACACGAGGTCACCGTGGAAGTATCGCGCGTACAGCCGCGATATAGGCAAGCCGTAGCCGTATCCTGGAAAAATTGTTTAATATTTACAATAGGGATCATTTTTTTTGTTTAAATAATGAAGTTAGAACTTTTCCTTCTCTCTTTTTCTCTCTACTCGTTTCTACTCCTTTTATATTATTATACTTATAAGCTCATAAGTAATATTAGCGAAACTTTTTGTTCGTATGAGTTGCATTTCTACACGAAGCAAATCGCTGGGCTTAACGATAAACTCCAAAAAAAAAAACATAAGCTTTATAACAGGTTGTTTGTAAAATCTCATTAAACGTTTTACATAATATATCGCTTGATGGAATAATAATTTCTTTTACTGAGAAGGTTAAGAATTTAGGATTTATTTTCGGCCCACATCTATCTTGGAAGCCACAAATTTGTGAAGTAAGGCCAAAAGTATTTTCAGGTGTTCCATCATAACGTCGATTACATAACTCTCTACCCACTCCTATTAGAGTTGCGCTGGTACAAACACTCGTACCACCACTTCTTGATTATGCTGATTGTTGATATCTTGACATGAGTCTACTTCAGTAATTAAATACACTTGAGCGTCTCCTAAGCATCTGCATAAGGTTCACCTTTGGACTTCGCAATTACGACCATGTTTCCGAATGTCAACATGGTCGTAATTGCGGAAAAAGGTCAAGAGGCTCAATTCGACTTCGCCGGATATTCATGTTCTTCGTCTTAAGTATAACGTTCTATTTAATCCATTTTCCTCTTCACACTCAAAGAATTAAGTTTGTATGTGAATCACATAATTCCTTTCTCTGCTCCGATTACACCTTTTGTGTTAAAATCCCTTGCTCTCTTCTTCCTTTTTTAAAAATTCTTTTTCTATCTCTTCGCTTGTGGAACTCTTTATACGCTACATTGATTGTAGCAGCAAGCTTAGATTTTAATGACCTTTAAAAAAATGGAAAAAATTAAATTTATGCTTTCCTCTTTCCAAAGGTTGCCTGGAAGAGATTGCTCACTTAGCAATAAGGCCGCTTATTGTGCCAATGTAAACAGTTTTGTAATAAAGAGTATTTTATTTTACTTTTTAGCAGAGTCGATCGAAACCCATCACTATCATTGAGTGCCGGATTTGCCTACTGAAAGTTCCGTATAAATTCATGATTGTAGGTCGACGGGAGGTGCAATTATAAAACTTAATAAATTTTACTTTGTAGGCGTCTGTACTAAATTTGTTTGTATCCCGCTGCGTTGAAATATTAATACATTTTCTAAAAGTATATATAACTCACCAGCTAATGGCACTGTGTGTGAATCCGACTTGGAGGGCCGCGGCGCGGTGCTGTACATGTACTTGAACAGCAGCTCCGACACGCTGCGCGCGATGCCGCCGCCGCGGTCCGATATCTGACCACATTACATATCTTTTTTAAGCATTTTACATTTTGGAAGCCAGTCCAGGCCGTCTGTGGACGCGACTAGTTGTTGGTTGAACAAAAGAAATATTTAATATTTTAATTTCATCGAGTAGCAACAAGGCAAAGTGCGACGTCGAGTTTTGCCACTCAACACGCAATGCCTATAAAATTCGGCGGAAAGTAAGGAACAGAAGTGTTTAATGCGAACGAAATATCTTAACACTAGGTGCCAAGTGTTAAGATAGCAGGGTAGGCAGAAGGGGTTCCCTCTATGTGCATGATAAAACTAAAAAAAAATGTTTAGAAAACCCCCGAAACAAAAACTTGTTTTATTTATATCGTTTCATTAATTACATCAACTAGAAAAGAGTTTATGATCAACAAACGGCAGAACATATTTTCTTAAGTCACCTTTTTAAAAAAAAAAAAAGAAAAATCCGTTCATCTGTTTAGAAGCTACTATCCTACAGACATACATATACAGACACATAACATTTATAATACTCCTCTTCTTGTGTCGGCGGTTAAGAATAAGGTAAAGCAAAAGTACAGTATGGTCGAGGGATCGCAGATTTGATTTTAGTTTTGTTTGAGTGATTATAATAAAACAACATATTTTTTTACGCCAGATGCATGGTGTGTTGTTTGAGTTACTAATGAATCTTTCCTTTATATTATTAAGAACAACGTCCTGAACGGACAGTGTGCTTGCTCTCTACACCACAACACTAACCAGCATGCCGCATGTCGTTCTCGAACAATCCACGATAATTTATTCTTTGTTTTGCCCATTTAAAAAAAATCGATTAAGTCCTACCAATAATATTAATGTGAAAATTTATGTAAATTAATGTTCGTTTCACTTTCCCGGAAAATCTACTAAACTGATTTAGATGTCATATGATTTAGATATCAGTATTTGAACCTGCTACAACGCACCTTAACAGACACGTCCTCGCGCCCCCGCACGATGTTGACGAGCACGGGCGGCGGGCAGTCCTCGTGCGTCTCCATGACGGCGCGCATCGAGTTCTTGAACAGCTCGAACAGCATGTGGTAGAGGTGCGACGGGACGTACACTATTGGCATCGGTTGGTTGCTTTGCACTGAAATGGATAATATTATATTTTATAAAATGTATACGCTCTCACTACTAAGCCATACGTTATTGTCGAACTACGTCGATTCTTATACCCCTGCTTAAAATTTACTTAAGTTGTTAGTTAGCATCTTTAAATGGAGATGGAGCCCACGTGGCGCCGCCGCGCCCCATGCCGGTCACGGACACTTACCTCCGTCCTGCAGCAGCTGCAGCTCGGGCGCGGCGAGGTAGTAGCGGTCGCACAGGAAGCGCGCGTGCTCGTAGGCGTCGCGCACGACGGCCGCCACGTCGCAGGCGGGGTCGATGGAGCCCACGTGGCGCCCGCCGCGCCCCATGCCGTTCACGGAGGCCTGCCCGCCCAGCTGCTCGCCGAACAGCAGAGCTGAGGAAAACCAAACATTGCGAATGGGAAATAACATTTATTTTATTAAAAAATATTTTTTTTTTTAATAAAATAAATGTTATTTCCCATTCGCAATGTTGTTGAGCTTGAAATGAAATTGATAATTTGTTTTTTGTTATAAAAAAGTGATATTGCAAAATTTATATATATAATTTTTAATAATGGTAAGTATTATTGTAAATGAAACTACAGCAAAGAACATATTTAAAAGTAGTGTTTTTCGATATTTTCAACAGGAACATTATAAGCTATTTTAATATAATTCGTACAAATTCCCCTTAAAACTACAAATAAAATATGTAATTTTTTTTGCAGTCACCGTTTGAGACCAGTCGTGGCGCAGCGGCACGAAGTGTGACTGTAAAACCGACTGGTTGTGAGTTCGATTCCCACTCGAGGAGATAAAATATTTACTTAAATTTATATTTCCATTTCTTCGCTCTGATGTCGGGGCTAAGCGCGGCGTTTAGTTCTGCCACTCAACACGCAATGCCTCCAGAATTCGGCAGAAAATGGGCAACGGAGTGTCTTAACACTAGGTTCCCTCTGCCTACCCTGCTGTGTGCGGGATACAGAGTGAAGCTGATCTTGTCGCAGTGGCAGAGTCTGACTGGTTGTGGGTTCGATTCCTACTCGGGGGAATTGGTTGTTTCATATTCTCGCTCCGGTAAGCGTGAAACTGAAAAAAAACTTGACATTCGAAGCCACAACTATATACTCACTGTGCTGATTAATAAGCATCCTAATAGATATCCTGCTCATATAGAAGCGATCCAAGAAGTATTGTATAGAATTCTCAATGCCCGGCTCCACTTCATGGGACTCCTTCAACTCGAGGACACCCTGCGCCATTGTCTGCACGACGTCCGCGTGCCTATTTCTTATGTGGACGAGACGTTCACAAAATCTGGATATAAGTAAAATTAAATGTTAATTTAATGGAAAATAGTTGTCTTAAAATAAAAATAAAAAATATATAAAAGCAGTCGTGGCGCAGTTGCGCGACGCGACGGTTGTGGGTTCGATTCTCTCTAGGTGAACCGAATGTACCTTTGGTAACAGGACAAAGCGCGGCAATGAGTTCCTAAATAAATTGAACGAAATATATTAAAAAAGAGGTAGCTGGGGAACAGAGTATCTTAAAAGAAGGTTCCCTTTTTCTACCCTACTGTATGTGGGATACAGAGTGAAGCTATTAAAATAAAATTCAACTACACTTACTGTGTCAAAACTGGCTGTTCAGGTTCCCTCTTCTCGAATTCAATGATCTCTTCGAAAGAACGCTCGTACCACTGGTTGACGAGACCCACCGACGGCATCCGCAACAGGTTCTCTGGTAGCAGCGCTATTTCTTTCATTATATTGGCTAACCTGTAATGAGAGAAAAAGATAGATATAGATTATTCTCCATAAAAATATATAGTTTTTTTAAACTAACATTATTCCAATTAAAAAAATATATAAATACAATAATCAGTTAATAATACAATTAACAAAATCTTAATATGATTTAACGTTGATGAGGAGCCAAATAGGTGTTGTTAAGGGTCCATACATAAAATACGTCACACGTTAAGGAAAGTAGAGAGAGAGTCGACAAAGTGTGACATTATGTGACAGGGGTAGAGGAAGAATAAGCTAAGCTTCTTTCTTCTCTCTTCTTTAGTAATATCACAATTTAGAATATAATATTTAAGCATTAAAATATTAGATTTGTGTGAACAATAATAAAATAAAAACTAGGACCATCTTGTCGTATAGGCAGGAACTTGTGACTATAAACGTGACGGCTTTGAGTTTTTTCCACAGGCGGAATGCAATATTTAACACTATTATCCTCACACAGGTAACACTACACAAGCAATGCCTCAAGAGTAGGGCGGAAAGTGGGCAACGGAAGTGTCTTAATGGAGAATGGAGTGTCTTTATATTAGGTTCCCTGGTTCCCTCTGTCAGAAATCATAAATTACGTATAACATAATTTATGAAGACGCCTTTCTCCGCTACACCTATAATCATGAAATATGTAAAACATTGTAAGTACATAACTCTTGATTTTATCGATAGATTCTTGCTAAACTATTGCGGCGTGAAACTTCTATACATATTTAACACGTCATATTTTTAAATCAAAATCGATTCACTGGACTTCCCTTACTTATTTACATCGCTAACAACATACTATATTACTATAAATAGTCTTGTGGTTTGATACTTATCTTTAATAGCTTATTAAATAAAATTGTAATTAAGATTTTTTAGAAGCGGCTGTTTATTAGAAACTCGTATTGATTTGGTTTTACCATTTTTGTAATTTCTTTTCCAGCTTTCGCGGCGTTGAGTTCCGCCACTCAACATGCAATGCCTCCAGAATTTAGTAGAAAGTGGGGAACGGAGTCTCTTAACACTAGGTTCCCTCTGCCTAACCTGCTGTGTGCTAAATACAGCACAGATTTATTTATTCTTTGTTTCACGCTGTATTCTACATGTGGCAGGATAAGCAGAAGAAATCTTGTGTTAAGACACGCCGTCCCTGACTCTCCACTAATCTTTTAGTGGTGATAATAATAAATAGTTAGGAATCGAACCCACAATCGTCGCGTTTACATTCATACACTTCTTCTGCTCCACGACGGCTTTAACAATATTTTTAAATGTCATTCCACATTTAGAAAAGAAAAATACTAGAAAAAAAGTACTTTTGATTCAAATTGCAATACAATGGATGATGCTGCTTAACCTGTATTTTATAACAAAAAGTAAGGATACTTTTAATTAATTTAATGACTATAGAATAACTGCAAAAACCGTACAAATTCGAGGACACGCAAACCATGAGGGTTCCATACAAAATTTTAACGGGAAGTGTAACTCATAATAGTTGACAAACTTAGATTTGCATGTGTATATACTATGCACTTATTATTTTGTATCACATATTTTACCATATGGCTATGGAACTCTACATACGATTTACCATATAATAATCTAGCAATTAGAAGTTTAATTTATAACATACGTTTTTTTGCTCACGCTGTATTCCACACATAGCAAAATAGATAGAGGGAACCTAGGACCCTAGTCGTAAGATACTTCTGTTCCCCACTTTCCACCGAATTCTGCGAGCATTACGTGTTGAGTTACGAAATTCAACGCCGCGCGTTACCGCGTTACCAGTGCTAGAAAAAGAAAACATTAAACATTTCATTTCCTTGAATGGAAATCAAACCCACGACCTGTCGTGTTTACAGTCACACACTTCTGCCTCTGTGCCACGACAACGACCTATAGATAATAACAAATTAGTCCAAGTAAAGTACTTCTTATAAGATTAACGCCATTCCTCCTATAGTTAATAAAAAGATCAAGCGAGATTGCATACAAAATCTTTTTACACATGTAAGGTCACCAATTTCGGTTGTCGGTTAGTTAATATTAGTTATTAAAGTATTATAAATTTTATTACTTAAATTGCCTAACAACATATAAATTTATAAGTTTTACAAACATTTTTATCTCTGTCAAATAATTGTTTAGTGATATTTATTATGTTTTATCATAATAATGTTTGTAGAAGTAGTGTTATTTGATTAGACTCGATACGAATTTTGGAATTTTGTGTATATTAGTAACTATACAGAACACATTTATATCACCGAAAACACTTGCGACATTGCAACTCGAAATTCAAATACGAATAACAAAGCATTACTCCTTATTAATGGCAACACTTTTACAGTAAAAAGTAAAGAATATTATACTAATTGTAATTATATAAAAGATGAATTTTTGTTTGTAATTGTCAATTGACAACCAAACACAAATCCAATAATTATTTATTATTTAAATTGACACCCCAACAGTCGCCATGGTAAAACTTTGAAAAAAAAATTGAATGATGTGGCAGTTGACATTTTTGTGATATAGACGACATCCGCTAAGTGACTGACATCGTTGCTAAAAAGTGCAAAAGTGATAGCTCAATGGCGTGTCATCATCGAATGAAAACTACTCATTCGACAGTGGACTAAGCAGCCCCTTGTTAATGAGGATGATGATGATTGGTACTAATGACTGATATGACGATGATGATAGACTGAATGGAAGCGGTGCATTTTGTTAAACAGTTACAAATAATCAGCAACCTATTTTGTCATAAATAATAATTATTTTTTATTAATGAAGTTTGAGTATCATATCTATCTCTATTTTCAGTTTCACGCTGTATCGCATGTAGCAGGGTAGACAGAGGAAGTGGTGGTTAGACATTTGGCTCCCTACTTGGCGCTAAATTCTAAAGCGAATGAGTGTTGAGTGGCGGAACTCAACACCGCGCTATGCCTCGACCCTAATGCAAAGAAATAATTAATTTAAATATTAAGTAATTAATTCACTCGAGTAGCAATCCCCCAACCCGCCGCGTTTGGCCTTAGTCTTACTCAAGTATTACTCAAAGTTCATTAATAAAAAGCGTTGTGAAAATTGTTTAACAGAATATGGTAACAACTAAAGTTGTAGCAGTATAGAAGTTTCGCAGTGGCGGTGCGTGGTTGGAACACTTGGATGTTTTATGCCTGGAATTATAGTTAATTTTGTAACTTTAGAAATTTCAGACTTAAGTTGAGTAAATGTTTATAAGTGAACTCGTTATGTTCGGCTTTAAAATGTGTAATTGTGTTTTTTTTCATTTCCTAGCTTTGGAAAAAAGAGAACGCGCCGTTTTGAAGGTCTGGGAAATAGGGCGGAAAGTGGGGTACAAAGTATCTTAACCCCATGTTCCCTCTGCCTACCCTGCTTAATTATAACGTGAAGCTGAAAAAAAAGAATAAATATGCAATAATTAAAGTTTTACTAACCTTACTGGTAACTCCTTTCTTAAAAATAAGTAGGATTTTCTTTCACACGCATTCAACCCTGTAAAGAGGAAACTAATATTAAAAAAATTAAAAACATTTGTAATGAATTATTAACGAATATTTTTTTCTATTAGTTATAAAAATCCATGTAAATGATAAAATAATGATTACTTAAGCGAAACGAATTTATTAATATGTACTATTATATGCTTCCTCCGCAAAAAACGAAGGGGTGATGTGAGTGGTTCCGAGCGTGCCAGTCAAGCAGTTACCTCTTCGCTAATTTTACGATGTATGGAGAAGACACAAAGAAAGTTACAAGGTTATAAAAGAGAAAAAGTTACGAAATAGGAGAGTGCAAAATCAAAAGTCATATTTAAAAGTCACAATTTAAGATATATGCGATAACTGGTCTATAAATGAGATACCAGAAGAAATCTAGAAGGCTATCAATTTCAATAATGTTCAATTACTTAATAATTTTCAATGATTTTATTGGCGGGTGTTCGATAGGAACCAATTACTTAAGTTCAAGTATTAAACTGCTACTTTAAACAGATGCTGAGAGCAGTATTGTGAGAACTTTATGTAACTATTATAGTTTCGATTTGGTTAAGCAAACGTGAAACAAAAAATAAAGCAGCAGGCCAAGCATTTATTTTTTTTGTATATGTAAAAAAAAACAAAAAGCCCTAGGATTTGGATACACGTGACTGCCCGGGACCCGAGCTCTCGGGAAGAGATCAATTTCAAAGAGGCCTATTTATATTCAATTTATTATGATCGAGACTTTGGATCTTGGGTGGCGGAACTCAATACCGCGCATTGTCTTTTTACCAGAGCGGGTAAAATGTACACAAGTAAAATGATTCATTTTCCTGAGTAAGAGTCGGAACCTACACACATTGCTACGAGTTACGAACGCTTCTATAGTGAAATTAAAAACTAAGCTTCCATTCTGACGTGTCCCAGTTAGATCCTAGTATTAAATTTCATATGAAATGACATCATTGCGGGCACTCCACCATATCATACTGACACTGTAATATGAAACAGTAAATATTTACAATATCAAGTTACAAAACACGTACGCAACGACACTACACGTAATGGCCTTGTCCTAGGTTACTTTAATGTTTTCTAGAGTAGATACTAAAAAGAATACATATTTATAATATTTATAAACGTTCACTGTTCACTTTTTGTTAGTCTATAGATAGTACAGCATTTTTTTTATGGAAAAGAACAAGGGAAACCAGCGTTCGGATCACCTGATGGTAAGTGATTACCGCCGCCCACGGCCCCGTGCAACACTAGAGGAGCTAAAGGTGCGCTGCTGGCTTTAAGGTGAAGATAGATGCGCTTTTTGTAGGTACCCATGTCATATCGACCTGGAAACACTGCCGCGGGCAGGCCATTCTACAGTGCCTTGGAGCGTGGAAGGAAGTCCTTGGCATATCTTTGTTGTATTTTGTTAATTCAGACAAAGGAAGAGCTCAACTCAGCAACTTAAAGCTTTTTCCCGCATAGCAGGGTACCCAGACGGAACCTAGTTTTAATATATGTATCTTTTCCCCATTATCCGCTCATCTTTTGGAACGTTACGTGTTAAAAACAAATAAAATCACGCCCTCAAGAGGAGATAGCACTCATATCTATACTGATGATGACTTTAAATATAATAAGGATCATCGTAGTGCATCGTAGAGACGCTGTCTCAGACAGCGTCTCATTGTTAACGAGGTGGTATTGAAGAATATTTTAATTGTTTATTATTTTCCTGTTTCATTATTCAATATGCAATCTAAAAAAGAAACCTCACGATGTGATCATATAGTAACTTAGCGATTTCATCATGTTAAAAATCAGTCAGTGGGATGCTGTTTCGATTCCGATTATTCATAAATTACCTATACACTAAATAATTTAAATGCACTCAAAGAGAATGCAGTTTGTGGCAATGCGCTATTCGATACCGATGCAGGTAAAACAATTAGCTTGATCGGCGCGAGTTTGGCAGAGAAAGCGCCTGTCACACACAAACGATAGCTATCGGGAAACAAGTTTAATGCATTTCATTAATAGTATTCTTACTACACCTTTTATTTTAATTAACAGTAAAATTAGCCATTAGATATGGTTGTGAGTTCCATTGTCACTCAGGTGCCTCAATTATTTTCATTTCTCGTCCTGTGTAATAGAAAGCGCGGTGTTAATTTCCGTCACTCAATGCGTAATATCTTGAATTTCGGCGAAAAGAGGACGATGGACACTCCGTTCTCCTCTTTTTGCCTTGATTGGTTCTACCATGTTATATAGGAAGTAAAGAGTATATGTTTAAAAAATGGTAAAACCAAGTAAGATGCTAATATTTCACTATTCAACAAGTAGTTCCTCTAAAAAGGAGAAAAGAGAAGAAATTGGAAAATAGTGTTACATTCTTCTAATTTTTTTCTGTCCACCCTGCAAAATCAGAAAATTGCGTCAAAATAAAAGCAAATGTGATAAAACGTGTTATATAGAAAGTAACCTTAAATTTAGAGGCACCTCTAACACAAAGGTCTCAGACAAATCACGCGTAAATCAAATGAATTTGGCCCTGAAAATGGCTAATCCTTCTTAATAATAGATATTAGTCCAATTGATATTGTCCAATTCCCAAATACAAGACATCGCATGTTTCGATACTTATATACGTATACTAATATCTATTATAAAGCTAAAAATTTTGTTTGGTTGTACGCGCTAATCTCAAGAACTAAGGCTTCAAATTGGAAAATTAATTTATGTTCCATAGTCTATTTATCAAGGTACAGCCTTACCAGGCTGTATTACATACACTTAGACATACATAGGTTAGGATGTCGTGAGTTATATACAACTCTCACTAGTTTGAATTTGCCTAAGAGAGTAAACTCAGAATTCGGCGGAAATTATGTAACGAAAGTGTGTTAATGGGAACGGAGTGTCCAACACTAAGTTTCCAGGTTCCCTCTGCCTACCATATCATGTGCAGGATACGGCGTGAGCTAAAAAAAAGTTAATATTATCCTTGAAATCATTTCTATACCGCCAATTTCACAAATAATAAAATAGTAAGTAGCGGCGCATAAAGCCGGTTTTATTACAAAATGTGTTTACGTGTTATGTGAATTATACGAGTTATAGAGGCGATTTTCCAAATCGATGGTTTAGAAAATGGACGCTTTTAACGAATTCTATTTACGTTAACTAAAGTGTATTGTGGGGTGTCAAATTGAATACGAAGTTTCCAATTCTTAGGTATAATATGATAAGACAAGCGTATTTCCATGTAAGACCTTAATATACATATTTAGTACATTGCAATAAATCATACTAATATTTTTTATATTATTTTTTTGGTTAATTCAAATATGAAAGGAATTGGCTGGAATATTTTTTTATTTTGTTTAGTCCATTTATTACATCCATGTTGATCGTCTGGATGTAACTTAGGTTCGTATTTATAATCTGGTCGCAAGTCTACAATAGATATTGAGATGCCGTTTTCTAACATATATTTAATAATCTTTCAAAATCAACAATTCCTGAGAATGTATTATAAAATTATGAGTTAAAATAAAACCAAAAACTAGTTTTTCAGGAGGAATGCATGACTAACGGGACTAATCTCTATGGTAACTATAAAGAAGAGCGATGTCTTTTTCAGACCTTTCTTAGCAAAATAATAATATTATTGAGGCCACACGTGAGGGAGGGATCTAGTGTAGAGGGATCTGTACATGCGGGATACAGCGTGAAGCGAAAGAAAATATTATACAGGAAAAACGAAAAGATCAATGCACTTTTAATTTAATATTTACAAACAAGTTTGTCATTGACCAAAAAACCCGTACAAAACACTTGCTCGATTCTTAAATGGTTTTTATGCAAGCCACGTGATCCGGCGAAGGACTTCCATTAAAAATAAACTCTCTTTTAAATTTATATTCCACGTTTAGAAACAAAGGCTGAAATCTACATAATATATAAAAAAAAAAGGAAGCCAGTACGAGCGTGCGACTGTAAACGCGACGGGCTGTGGGTTTGATTCCCACTCGAGGAAATGAAATATTAATAATTTTATATTTTCATTTACTCGCTCTGGTAACTATCGTATCGGTAGCTTCATCTCGCTGGAAAACGCCTTTTTTGCTTATTTTTACCTACAGCCGATACCATGATTGTCATAAGTTAAATTGTAGCATTAAAAACTTTTTAAATGCACTCTAAATTGTGTGTTTATTGTAATGACGAAAAAAAATGTTATCCGATACTGTTTAAGAAATGTCGAAAAAAAATAACAGAGCTATGGAAAATAAAAATTCTGCTAGGAAACTACAAACAGTACCGTTATACGTAGTGAGTTTATTATTTTATAGCACCTATAATTACGCAGCAAACATTATAAATATAATTTAATTTAATACATTGTTGGAATAAAAACTAAATATAAATATTACTCGTTAACTTTTTTTTTTACTTTCAAAGAATTAGTCATTAAATAGTGTTGTAAATTACAAAAACATATATTATTCTTTAAAGAGTGAATGGACTAGTGACGACATGTGAACTTTGGACCCGTTCCGTACAGACGCGTCGCTACAAACAAATACGTCCTTGGCAAGCAGACGAAAACACTTCTACTATATCATATGAGATCTATTTCAGCGAGCTTCCGGGGCAAACATGTTGACAGACTACATCATATTTTGAAGAAAATACAATTTCGGGGCATTATAATAAAAAAAAAAACTTTTATGATAAAAAAAATGGTTTATTAATTTTCAATCGTAAAATGAAATCTTCGTAGTAGTTATAAGACTAAAATTGTTGTAGTTACAAGACTAAAATTATCGTATTACTAACATTTTATAGACTATTTAATTAACTATTCAAGACGCGGCGGCGTACAACGTCTGATCGTAACGCGATGGTTTCCAGTCCGACCTAGTAGGGAAAATAAAATATTTACATTTCTCTGCTCTGGTAGAAGATATATTGCGTTGAGTTCCGTCTCTCAACACGCGAAATCAAATGGAAAGCGGATAATGGAATATTTTTGACATTAAGTTCTTGTGTCTATCCTGCTATATGCGGGATAAAGCGTGAATCTATATCATGTTCTAGGCATTGCGACAAAGACAGAATAGTGTACGAGATGAATGACCTTAGCAATTATTAAAAAAAAAATCAACACACTATCTAAATCTCTTGGTTTCATCGAGAGAATTCTAGTCACTAGGCTAGGTGTATATTTTTGAATCACC
>DWMY01001249.1:0-15733 GCA_018249775.1 Heliconius hecalesia formosus | reverse complement strand
TGGACGCAAATTCCAACGTAATATTGTGTTTAATTATTTGAAAACAATCTACTAGAAACTTGTATATAATTCTGATTAAGGAATTATTACAGATAAGTGCTTCATATAGAGTTACCTTCAATACAGTGAAATTGAGATAATCTTATATAAAAATAATGAATAAAAATTTAAACTTCTCTGTACCTCTCTGTGTATATTGTATCAATTTTTTTGTTTAATTTTGAATGTGAGAGATCTTAAAGAAATATTCAACTAACTCTAAAAAATATGATTCAGTTTTTACTCCCTAAATATTTAATTATAATTAAAATCATTGTAACACTAAATGTACGTACATATATAAATTGGCCTTTTCATAAGAAATAATTAAATTTCTGCACTGTAGAGCTTGTAAAGAGCACTCTTCCTGAGATCGTGTCATCTCGTAATGAGGTCACTGGATATTGACTTTTTTTGGGAAAATCTACAAACAATGTCTTGTTGAAAAATACACCCCTTTAATTAAGTACTTGATGATACTCCATGCAGTCAGTCGTGGTGCAGGGGCACAAGTACGTGATTGGTTGTGAATTCGATCCCCACTCGAGAAAATGAAATATTTATTTAAATTTATATTTTAATTTATTCGCTCTGGTATCGAGGCAAAGCGTGATCCGCTCCAGAATTCGGCGGAAATTCTGTCTAAGCCTAAAATTTTATATTTGTACAAAAAGATAAAAAAATATCTTTTGTTTTTATTTGAACATACAAAATGAGTATTGTAATTTTTAATGGAAGGATTAACTGATCCTGTGGGATTGTACTTTATTTCGTTTATACGTCCATTTTACCGCAGACAGGAACATTAAATATGCAAGCGCATTTCCACATGACAAGTACTAAATAATATATGTGATATTATGTATGGCTTGCGAACCTATACAGATATAAATATTTATAGATGAGTTTAGTTAGATTTATAATTTGATTCATTTTGAAGGAAAATGCTAGTCATATAGAATCGTCCTAAGTCAATATAGAGTAAATTATATTAGAAAAGAATAAACTGATATTTAATTAAGATTATAAATAGACGCAGATTGAAAAAACATTTTTAAAGTGTATTTAAGTTTATTTTGAAAAAAATATATATTAAATGTGTAATTTTTAAATATTCTTTTTATTATTAAAAAGTAATAAAAACTTTTAGATATTTATTATTTTGTATCCCGCACATAGAAGGGCAAAGGGGACCTGGGAACCTAGTGTTAAGATATACCATTCCCATTATGACACTTCCGTTGCCCACTTTCCCCTAAATACTGCCAGTCCGAAGAAATGAAAATTCATTCCCTCCGAGTGGAAATCAAACCCTGTAGTGTTTACAGTCGCAGGCTTATATCCCCGCACCAAGACTCTCCTCACTGAAAATGTAAATAATTTACGTCTAGTTACTTTGCCGAGTGGAGATCGAACCCAAAATCATCGCTTTTACAATTAAGTGGCACCAGTTCTAAAGTTTATATTAAATGAAAATAAAAGTCGAGTCCTCCGATTGTCTTTGCACTAGTACTAGTGTGTCCTGGTGTACTTTCAGTACGCTTGCACTCTTATTAAGTGCATCCTGTAGTCTAATGTTACATCGTTATAACACAGTTGATACCCGTCTCACTGCACGTGGTAATTGTCAGTTCAAATACTTAAATTTAATTCGATATCTAATAAAAACATATTTATAAAAAAAAAGCTAAGAAGAATCTAACGATACCTTAATTATGTAAATCCGTTTAGCTGTTCTGGATATATGAGGTAATAAAGAATATTATTGTACATGTTTTTTTTTTACTTATTTTGTATATAATTTGTAGTCCGGTCAAAATAGACATAACAACTGGGTTAATCTTTCTATAATTCGCATAGAGCTGAAAATTAGCATAGACATTAAGTACAATATTATAAATAATATGTCAACAGTCCCTATCGATCCAACGTTTGCTAAAAAAGATATTCGAGGTCAAAGGTAAAAAAAATCGGTTTTTTGCATTTTTTTTGTAAAAGATAAGTGTTATTGCAAAAATAGGTGAAATAAAAGTTATTAATCATCAAATTCTCTACAAAAAAAATTCTAATACTTTTTTTGCTACGAATCACCATTTCCGAGATATCACCAATGTAAGAATTAAAAGTTCTGATATGTACGTCTACGCCGCCTACGTAAACGATCAGACGTATAATTTAAGTAACAATTTTTGTGCGTGTAACTTAACATAATATGTATACAAAATATAATTGATATACACTCTATTGTCAGTCATGTTCTCTCTTTTTAGGCCCGGAGGGAGCCTCTAGCTTTCTCTTTCTAGCGCTTACGTCGACTGATCTGATCCGTTACGGTTTGAGAAAGTCAATCCCTAATACAATATTCTTCGCTATAGTAGAACCTTTAGCAACAGTTGCTTGCTACTCTATTGTTCGGGTGTTCAACAGCATTGGAGCAATTCAAGACAACTAATAGTTGTTGGTGAAGATGTTGATTTGTTAATACTTTTGACTGCACGTGTTCCGACTGATAAGATTGTATACTTTTTGAAACCTGGAAAGGCTGAACAACAATCAAAAATATATTCATCGAAAAATTTATCTGCTTATCCTAAATGTGAAAAATATATCTTATTTTTACACGCAATAACTGGCTGCGATACGACATCAGCAATTTTTAAAAATATTTAAATTATTTGAAAAATGTCATAATTTAATTAATCACGCAGAAGTATTTACAGACATTGGCTCTTCTTCACAAGTTATCATCACAAATGGGATTCGCTTTCTTCTTGATATGTATGGAGCTCCAAAGAAAATTGATTGTCCGCACAAGTAAATACAATATTATAGTTACAATATTTAAGCTTTGTAAACAATACACGAAATAATAAAAGGGTAGAGCTATCGTGTCTTCCTCCAACATCTGCCTCTGCTTATCAACACTTATACTGAATTTATTATCAAGTCCAAGTGTGGCTGCCTAATCAATTGAATCCAGAGGACAATTTGGATTTGGACAATTTTGACAATTGGAAATTAGTAGACAATACTTTGGAACCAATTCAAACTTTACTTCCACCTGCCCCAGAAAAACTTCTGAATACCATTTTTTGCAATTGCAAAAAAGGTTGCAGTGCTATGGCTGTAAGAAAGTTGGATTGTTTTGCTCAGTAGCATGTACCAATTGTCAAGGCCAGTCTTGCTCCATTACTGTAACAAATGCAACAGATGAGGATTCGGATGATATTAATGAAGAGTCAACTGATGAATTTTTATCAGAACAGTTTATTGTTGCTGGGTCCCTGTCCCCATCTACCCAGCAACCACAATAAAAAAACAAGCGCCGAGCACACTACCTCATAGGTGGTGCGGAAATGTGTGCATATTACTCAGAATACGATTTTCCCGACTTTTGGGATCGTGATATTTCTGAAATGGTCATTCGTAGCAAAAAAAGTATTATAACATTTTTTGTAGAAAATTTTATGATTAATAATTTTTATTTCACCTATTTTTGCAATAACACTTATCGTTTACGAAAAAAAATGCAAAATACCGTTTTTTTTTACCTTTGACCTCGAATAACTTTGGATTGTTGACGAATTATTTATAAACATGTACTTAAGGTCTATGCCAATTTTCAGCTCTATGCGAATTATTGCTTTTGACACGACTATTTTGACTGGATTAGTAGCTGAAATGATAAATAAAAAAATAATCTTATTATAATTTTGCCTCAACACAAAAAGAAATATGAAAAACATAATAATTAACTTATATTACGTTCATAGTACATAAACCATTTAGTAATGTTAACCATTATTGTTTTAAAAAAACAGCGTTCGCCTTCATAATAAGTAAAAAAGAACAAAATAAATTTGAACGTGTAACGACAGAGACGTGATAAAAATTCTGTATCGCAAAATGAAATTTAGCGTAAAACTAAAAAAATGTTTCAACGCCCTCCTTCCAGGATAAGGTCAGAGCTTCGATTCTTAACATTCCGGATGAGTACAGCAGTCAAGTACTAGGGGGGCATAAATAACGTTTTGGTGCAAGTTATGAACATATTGTTAAATATGTTAATATTTGGCATAATATAACTACAATAAACGCTATGCCTTTACGCCGTCATGGCCTCTGTGCTACATATAGAAACGCCTTCATTTCATTCATATGATATCAGAATATACAGTTCTTACAACCTAAATAGCGTTTTAATATTATTGTATAGGAAACATCAAATTGCTTGTATGATGATGTTTATTTATATTTCTAAATTCATCTATTTACCAGTTCCTAATAATAACTTTTGTTTACACGGCCACTCAACAGACCACTTTTCTTCTAAATTCTATTTAGAAGAAAAGTGTTGTTTTTCTTTGTTTACGGCGTTCCGAGCGTGCCAGTTGAACACTAATCACTTCGCCAATATCAAGTTAAATGGAAAACACATACAGGAGAATATATGAAAAGATAATATTATAGAATATGAGAATGCATGTTAAGAACAGATCCGGCTGAGATATTGAACGCAGAGTGGAGAATGGAAATATATTTTGCCACTAGGTTCTCCGAGCCTACCTTAGTTTCTATTATTTAAGCGAAATCAGAAAAAACGAATCTAATTATAAGATTTATACTTTAGACCAATCTTAAAAGCCACCTAGAAATAGATATCTAAGTGCTTAAATTACCCACGTCCTGCAAAAGACGCGCGTTTTATATAGTAAATCTTTTGGAGCTAAGAATGAATCATTGCTCTGCAGTAATATTTTAAGTTTTATGACATTACACCGCTTTCGACCACGCTTTATGTCTATATATCATCTAATTATTATATTATTTTATATGATAAAATTGTTTTTATTTTGTACTAAGTCGTTTAATATAAAAAAGTAGTCAGTCAGGATGCTTTATCCTGCATGTAGCAGGAGTAAGTAGAGTGAGTCTATTGTTAAGACACTCCGCTACCTACTTAGACTATTAAGTGGGGGAGCTCAACACCACACTTTGCCTCGATAACAAAGCGACGACATGAAAATATGAATTATTTCATTTCCTCGAGTTTGAATCGAACCCACAGTTACACGTTTGTGCCCTTGCACCATGACTGACTTCAAACGCAAAAGGGTTATTTTGTATTATACTATAAAATCACAAAATTTTATATGATTTTACATAAAAATCGCTTTCACTAGCAGTTTGTATTGTATACCAACATTCTAGAGGCGTCAAAGAAAAATTGTAACAATTTATTTGCCGCGGCCGCCCCTGAAATGAATTAAGCGTATTACGCTGTCCTAGCATTAACGTTTGTTACCACCGCGGCCTATATAACTACTTAGTCCTAATTTTATTACTACAGCAATTATTTAATATTATACTATATATGTTTTTATTGTTATATGTTCGAAAATTTATCTGTTTGTATGTTTCGAAGTTCGAGGCAAAGCGCGGCGTTGAGTTCTGGAACTCAACACGCAATGTCTCCAGAATTCGGCACAAAGTGGGGAACGGAGTGACTCAACACTAGGTAGGGAACCTGCCTACTCTACTGTGTGCGGGATACAGTGTGAAGCTGTTTTTTTTCAGAATGTCACATTTAATTGTATTAAGACCAGCCAGTTACATTCAGTACAGCCAAAGAGGATTAATTACATTCAAAATACGAAAATATTTTTGCCCCGACCTATTATTTTAATTTCTTGGCTCTGGTGCCAAGGCAAAGCGCGGCGTTGAATTCCGCTAGACCGCAATACCTCCATAACCCGGCGAAAAGTGGGGAACGGAATATCTTAACACTAGGCTCCCTCTGCTTACCCTGCTGCGTCCAGGATACAGCATGAAGCTGATTTAATAATATTAATAACTCAGCATGTCTCAAATCGAATGGATCAATCGAGCGGAAAGTGGAGAAACAAGTATCTTTGTACTAAATACTAAATGCATGCATGCGGTAATACATGCTATATACCGCACATAGCAGAGTAGGCAGAGTACCCTCTGCCAAGGGAAACAACAAAAGGTAACCCAGTGTTAGTATCGTTTCCATAAGACACTTCTATTCCCCACGTTCCGCTGAAATTTGTAGGCGTTACGTGTTGAGTGGCGGAACTCGACACTTTGCTTCGTTGCTAGAGCTAATAAATTAAAATATTAAATATTTCATTACTTCAAGTGGTAATAGCTCCCAGATAATGTAATACCATTGACTTTGAAAAGAGCAACTGTGGAGTTTCTTGCCGGCTCTTCTCAGCAGAACTGCCTTCCGAACCGGTGGTAGCTTTTTTTTTGTTTATATGTTCATTTGACGATTTAAAAATGCTTGTAAGAGTTTATTTGAATAAAGAATATTTTGAATTTGAATTTGAATGGAACCCACAACCTATTGCATTTACAGTTTACGCTTGTTCCCAAAATTTATTGGAGGTAACAAATTAAAAAACGTATTGTAACTCCTGAAATTTTTTTTGTATGTCAATAGCAATGTAATACGCTTTTATTTATAAATAATGGGGCTGTGATAGCAGACTATATTTTTGTCGGCTTTGAATAAACAACAAAACTAAATTCATATCATTGCATTGTCACGAGTAATAAAGATACATGCCAAAAGGACCTAATAAATGGGAAAGCTGCAATGGCTTCTAATAAATTATTTTTAAATCATTGTGTTGTTTTCTATCTGAAATAGCCACACGCCATTTTTTTTGTCTCTAATTCCTACAGTAAGGGAGTTATGGGGGCAACAACCTTTAATGTTAATGCTTATTTAATTAATTAAATTTGAAATCAACGAGCCTGTCTATAAACTTATTATTATATATATTTTTTTAAATTTTTGGGAAATACTAAATTGAGAAGAATGAGAACTTTATTTATTGAGGGTGCTTTTATTTAACAACCGTCGCTATTTCAGATAAAAAGCAATACAATCTTCATCATCATCGGGCTAGACTTTTCATCTCAATCGGATACTTTGAAGTGCTACTACTACTACAACTACTACTTTTACATTTAGCTTGCAAGATTTTATTACAAAAAACCAAAAATCAGGATATGTGAAACTATATACAAGCTTGTAATATAAGAAGACTACCTGTAATTTATGTAAGTAGCGAACTCGAATTTAAAACAAAAATCTAATCTTTAAGAACTTCGTATACATTTTAGCTGTCCATATTCGACGATATCAGCATGTAATATTAGAATACAAGTCTATTATAAACTAGTAATATATGTATGTAGGGACATTACGCTCTTATCTGAGCCGCAGGTGATCTTGTGATTGGACTTTCAGCCTACAAATTGATTTAGCTTTTGAAAGGGGTAATTTAGTTTACATTCTAGACTGGCCCTAGATGTTGGGATTAAAATATTCAGTGTTTACGAAGACGTTCTGAACATTTTAACAGTTGGTGGTTAAAGATTGAGGGCATCGTAAACAAAATGTGAGAAGTCAAACATACCTTGAATTAATTTTATTTAAATTAAAATTTAAAATCAGTTCAATATATAGATGCTATTTGAAAAGTTGTAATTTATTACAACTTTTCCGTTCGTCCGTTCGACTTCAGACACATAGACTGAGTTACCACTGGAGACATTAAATCAGGACCATGAAACTATGTATAGATGGACTATCCTCTAAGTTATGACTTATAATACTACCAGATGACTTTTATCTAAATTCCATTCTAAATATTTTTCGACAAACATAAAAAAAGACTTTAAATATTATTAATGAATCTATGAATATCATTAAATAAGTCACCTTAGATAAATGAAAGATCTGTAAAACTGTAAATCGAACCCCTACTGTCCTGAATTTGACTCATTGCACAAGTACATTTAACATAACGAATACGATACAAGCAGCGGGCACTATTAGTTGCTTGTGGAGAAACGTGCGGAAATTCACAAACACCGTAATAATATTGTCGCTCGCAAAGAATGTTGGTTAATTAAATTAGTGGATGCTAATGAAGATTTATATTTGGCATTACCTTTGAATTTCTTTAAGTTTCTTATGTTATTTGAAAAAAAATACGACAAAACTTCTAAGAACATAATGACAAAGAAAAATTACACATTAAAAAACGTAGCTTATGTTTTTTCCAAGAGCATCAAGTGCCCATATATGAAATTTCATCATAATCGGTTCAGCGGTTTGGGCGTGATGGCCTGTATGAAAATAGTCCTGTCTGTCTTACGCTATCGCACAGACTGAGTTACTTTCGCTTTTATAGTAGTAGTATGAATATTTCAGATTTTTACTTTTTTGTTTTCCATATTCACCTAAGCTTCACTGTACACTACGTTAATCGTAGTATTTGTAGGTGACTACAAAATACTAGTTTTAGCAAAATAGATTTTATGGAGATCGTAATCGAAAAAATGTATATTTGTTCAGATATAAATTATTAAATTGATAAAATATTTTGAATGAAATGTCCGATTTTAATAATTAAAAAAGTAAACTGGAGATATTGAAACAGCCTCGAATACGAAATTATTTATGTATGGACAACATGTTCTCATTACAGTCGGCACTTCTATGTAATATTAAACTGTGAAAAAAAGTGATATTGTTAAAACGTCAATTGTAGGACATAATTATGGCTACTTTTTTTAGCTATGGATATGTTCTTTAGTTTTGTAGATTTTTTTTTGTTTCATCTTCATCTGTTTCTGCAGCGCATGCGATAAAAAACATCTTAGCCCTACTTTCTTACAACTTTTGTTACATTTTGAAATTTAAGTAGGGATCCCTAATATAATTCTACAAATAAATATAGACTATGTAACTCAGTGATAAAGTAGCCATTTAATGATGAAAGATTTTTTAAAATCGGTTCAGTGGTTTTTATTTTTATCCACTACACATATAGAAATCTTTCCTCTTTATATAATAGTATAGATTTCGTTTTCGCGAGTGGGAATCGAACTTTTGCTTACAATCGCACGTTTATGCCCCTGTGCCGCGACGGCTTCAAGTTATAATATGTTATATTTTACTATACCATGTAATTGGTTGTAGTAACGTTAAAAACTTATCTCTAACTTTTTACTCTACTGTCATTAGCTTTTTTAATTTCGTATCCAATCAAAAATGTCACAATGTCCCCCCAATGTACTTTAACATATAAAATTACAATACGCAAATGTAACCAGCATCCATTAATTACTCAATTCGTACATTCGATGTTGGCAAAGTGTGCAATTTCATCGAACCTCATTCATTTAAGTAAATATCTGACTTTTGTACCGCATTTCTACAGCTAACTAAATTAATTTATATTTTACAGAAAACTTATTTTTCTCACAGTACATTTTGTTTCGAGGCCAGTCACAAATGCAACAATGGAAAGTGTGACTGTAACGCGACAGGTGTGGGTTCGATCGAGTGGGATCGGGGAAATTAAATATTTAATATTTCCGTTTTCTCCGCTCTGGTGTCGAGGGAAAGCACGCTGTTGAGTTCTGAGATTCAACATGCAATGACTCCAGAATTCGGCGGAAAATAGGAAACGAATTGTGTTAACACTAGGTTCCTACTTACCCTGCTGTGTGCGGGATACAGCATGACCTTAAAAAACAGTACGAATCCCTCAGTGGGCAAACACGACTCGAATTTGACTGGTTATTGTTGTCAGCATATTTGTAGGAATATTTTGTTTAATATAACGAATTAAAATCGTAAAACTCCATAATTCTTAAACTTTTAATATAATTATGTAGAATTGCGTTTAACAATGTTCACTATTTTCACTTATATGAAATGGTCTTAAAAAATATCTTTTATTTTTCTTTCATCACTCTTAACCTAATTAATTCTATTCTCGGAGGCAATCAAGGATTTCTTGATAACTTGCAATTGCTATTGCTCATTTAAATGAGATAATACTCACTGTATTTGTACAAGAAAATGTTTTGTAAAATGAAAATATTATCTTCAGTATCGAGGGGATATTTTATTATAAAACAAATAAAAAATAACATTTTTCTACTACATTTGCAGCTATTGTAAAATGTTTAATATTTCAATATTATATGGCCGTCGTGGCATAAATTGTGACTATAACGAGACGGTTGTGAGTTCTCGAGGGGATGAATTATCAGTTATTAATATTTTCATTTCTTCGCTCTGGTACGAAGGCCGAAAAAAGCCCGGCGTTGAGTTCCGCTACTCAACATGCAATGTCTCGAAAAATTCGACGGAATACGGGATACATCGTGAAGCTGATTTAATTTTTTTAATTTATATGTATTATGAACGTCTTAGAAACATTTTTTTAAAATTGGCTCTAGTGGCGTATGGTATACTAAAAAAAAAAAAAATTAGCTTCACGCTGTATCCCGTACACAGCAGGGTAGGCAGAGGGAACCTAGTGTTAAGACACTCCGTTCCCCACTTTCTGCCGAATTACGGAGGCATTGCGTGTTAAGTGGCAGAACTCAACGCCGCGCTTTGCCTTGACATCAGAGCGAAGAAATGGAAATATAAATTTAAGTAAATATTCCATCTCCTCGAGTGGGGATCGAACCCACAACCAGTCGGTTTTTACGGTCACACCCTGTGCCACTGCGCCACTGTATGGTATACGATTAAAAAAATATATAAATACGAGTAACAAACTGGTGCGATGATGGCGGCAGAATATAAATATTAGTACTCTTCTGAAGCTTATAGTAAACCACTCGAATCGATTCGTATCCCACAAACAGCAGTGTAAGCAGAGGGGATCTAATGTTAATACACTCCGTTCCCCATTTTCCGCCGAATTCTCAAGGAATTGTGTGATTAGTGGCGGATCTCAACGCCGCGCTTTGCCTCGACACCAGAATTAAAAAGAATAAAAAAAATAAATAAATATTTCATTTCCTCGAGTGGGGATCGAACCCACACCAGTCGCATTTACAGTTACATATTTGTGGCCCTGTGTTACGAATAGTCTCCAATCTTTTAAGCTACATATAACTTTAGCACCACACTTCCGTTCACATGCAACAGAATAAGCTGAGAGAACCTAGTATTAAAACACTCTGTCTGCTTTTAGTGGAATACACAATTTGTCAATAATTTATATTGCTTCTTACCAACAATGGCCACCGTAATAAAATGGAGGATTAATAAAATATAAAAAAATGGCGGATTTTTTTTTTATTTACAACTCAACTCAACATTTATAATTAGTATCGAATGAACCGTCTTAACTTGTAGACTACATACCTACAACCTACAAAATGATAAAAAATCTACAAGCTTGTTTTCGAAACATTTTTATTATTTATTTTATTACTAACATATATTACTTTGAATCCTAAAACTTATAAGCGTATTGCCGCCGGTAACAGGGTTAACGGTGCCTTTGCTGCCTTGATGAGACGGCAAAAAGTCAGCACAGCTGCACGTTCTACTCACAATGCAGTGTTGGTACCGACGTTGTTATACGGCAGCGAACGTGGGTATTACAGAAGAACAAAAAAAAAAAATAAAGCTGTGGAGATGCGATCTCTTCGTAGGATACGCGGAGTCAGCTGAGCTGATCGAATCCGCAATGAAGATACACCGAATGGTAGGTATTAGCGAGGATGGGCACGTCGATCAAATCAGTGATGAAAGAATGGCAAATAAGATTTATGACGGAAAAGTGAGCGGTAAGAATGGCAGGGGAAGATCTCAACCTTCGGAAACATAGTAAGTAGATCATTCTATTTGTCGTATCTGTTCGATATTAAATATTGTTAAATAATTTTGTAAACTTAGAAATCATTTACATATATGAACTTATCATAAATCCAAAATAACTGTTTTAAATTCAATCTAATTTCAATCTAAAATTATTACTAATTCAAAAGTTCAATCTAAAACGATTACTGATTACTAAAACAACTACACTAAAAAATAATTTAAAAAAATCTAAACTGTGAATACACCATAAACATAAATCTCCATAAACACACAATAGTAAGTAATTTAATTAAGCTGGATTCCGCGCAAGTGGGTGGTGGGACAAACTTATCACGTTGTCTGAGAACTCCCGTGTGCTTCCTTAACGGCGACTAGCAGTTACCGCAGCGACGCTGTTTAGTTATGTTGCCAAAGTGAGCTTTGTATGCTATAATTATACTACTAATTTGTTTATATAATATGTAACTTTGATTAGATTTTACTGGGAGGAACTTTGATTCCATTTTATGGATTAAAAGTAAAATTAAGACACTCTCTTATCAATTTTAAAGATTGCTTGTTGTGTATATATCTAAATGTCATCCCATTTTGGTTAATAAAACTGGGAAAATGAAAATTATGTTATATAAAACATTCTTCTGGAGTGTACTGTGTGATAGTTTTCATATTCGTCAAAGTAACGATGTAGAGAACAAGTAAGTACGTTTTATTAGATGCTTTATTCCCAATCAGCTATTTTTAATTAAACAAATAAAAAGTCTCAGTCTATGTAAAACTATTTCTTTCATTTCTGCAAGGTGGAGAGGAGCTTGGGCTGTGGAGGCGAGCATTACGAGCTCCTCTCTCTGCAACGCTATGACAAAGTGAATGCATGGAATGCTAAGAAATTTCTTCTATTTTTGTATAGAATAAATGATAAATTTAATTTAAAAAAATATACTAAAATTTATATCAAAAAGTTTACAACATAATATTCTTTTTTAACTTTTGTTTCTTTACAGAAAATTCCATAGAAAGTATAGTATTTTTTTTATATGAAATTAAATATTATGCAAAAGCTGTGACATAGCTGATAATGTTAATAAACGGAAGCTTGTATGAAAATTCTTTGAGGTTATGAAACTATAAAGATATTTTACCATATTTCATATACCATATATTCATATATTAAATATTTTGATATTGTTTGCAATAATGCGGAGTTGAGTTCCGCTACTTAACACACAATATTTAGAGAAATTAACAGAGATTGTGGAATCTTGACACTACTCTTTTCAAAAACAATTTACCAATTTTTGACAGACGGAGTGCATGTAGTATTAAGTTACTACATTTCTACTCATTTAAAAGCATAGCACTCGCTATGCTTTTAAACAGGTATAAACGCAACATATTATTATTCTTTTTTATTGCTGCACAAAGGGAACCCAATTGAGACACTTCCGTTCCCCAGATTCCACCAAATCTTTAAGGAATTGTTTCTTGAGTAGCGGAACTCAACGCAGCGCTTTGCCTGGTTATCAGAGCGAGGAAAACTATTAAATATTTCATTCCCACGAGAGAATCGAACCGAGTGTTAACATACATGCATCAAGTAAAAGTTTAGTAAGAATTACCACGCGAAAAGAACTATCGAATAAAAAAATAAGTCAAATATGTCTACAGTGGTTATAGTGTTAAGCCATTTAAAACGGACGTAAAAACACTATTATGCCGAGTGTATGTCAATACCATGTTTAAACGACCCAAATACAAGTTTGGTTCTATAAATGTGAAGGCCATTAGGGCTATTTTCTGAATTCACTGGCGAAAGCATATCTGCTTGAAACATCGCTTTATTTGTGAGTGGATTCAGCGATAGTGAGTCTGAGTGAATATGCTTTTCTATAAAGCGAACAGCCAACATCGTGATTAAGATTTGAAAAGCATGAATGACTTCGCTAAGTATAATACATTTTGAAATAGCTTATAGCTTGGTATTAAATTATTTGGGTATACTTACATATTATTATTTAGTACTAGCGACCCACGCGCGGCTTCGCCCGCTTAAAGTTATTGGTACATTACTGTCAAATTATGCAAAAACTTTACTTAAATTATAGATAATATGGTGTTCTGATGTATAAACTATATTACAGCCATATTTAATCTAAATCTGTTAAGTAGTTTAAGCCTGAAAATAGAACGAATGTTTGTTCCATTTCTCTTACAAACTTTCACATTTATTATATTAAAAGGATAAGATGAGTTAGTACGTTGTCGTGATACAGTATTTAACGTGTCAGATTTAATGCAGTAGATGTGGACTTAGATTTATCTTAAGAGAACTTTTATTTAAAGTATCGACTTAAGGCCGTCGTGGCGAATGGACAGAAGGGTGAGATTTTATATGGACGGCTGTGAGTTCAATCCCCACTCGCGTGAATATTTTCAATGCAATTTATTTTTTTCATTTCTTTCCTCTGGTATCAAGGCAAAAGCGCGGTGTTGAGATACGCCACTTAACACGCGATGCATCGAAAATTCGGCGGAAATTGTCTATCCTGCTATATGCGGGATACAGGTACGCTGAAACAATAAAACTGAGCACTGATTCGTATTCCATTGCGTTGGTTAACTTAAAATAAGCTATAAATCATATAGAGAGAATTTTGAGGAGATTTAAGCTTTTGAATATATTTCACGACTCAACATTCAATGTATCGGTTTGGAGTGACAAGAAGAGTACTGACTCCCTTGACTCTTGACGCTAGGTTATTTTTATCTGTCCTATTATGTGGAAAAAAAACGTCAAACTGAACAAAATAATACATACAAATATTAATATCGTTTACTTAGCACTCACTTTATTACACGAACTCGTTAATCCAACTACATACAATTGTCTACATACATACGTACTAGTGAAACCATTTCTGAAATGGTCAAGCAGTTAGCTTCAGATTCATACATTTATCTTTTAAACGAGTACATTCTTTACCGTTATTGGTCTTTAAATGTCTATTGACTGTGGTTTTAAAACAGTCCGCTTACAAGTATTATCTTTGAGTATATTGAAAAAAACTATTTGAATAGTTAATTTTTATTTATGAGCTGGCAGCTGTAATTTTATACTTTTAGTTATATAGACATACATAAATATATTCTATAGATGTTTTTAAATCTTTTACGTATCAAAAGTAAAGAAAAAATATAAGTAGCGCGTTTTATTTTATAAATAAAATCTTTTTTAACCAATATTTGTAAAATTTTATTATCCCGCACATATACCAAAGTAGGGAGAGGGAATCTAGGAACATAGTGTTAAGACATTCCATTCTCATTAAGGCACTTCCGTTTTACACTTTTCAACGAGTCCTTGGGGCATTACATGTACAGAAGCGGAACTCAACGCCACGCTTTGCTATTTTACCGGAGCGAGATAGTAAAAATATTAAATATTTTATTCTCCCGAGGGGAGAATTTAACCAACAATCATCGCGCTTACAGTCACATTCTTGTGCCACTGGCGCCACCACGACGACCTTTCTCGATAAATAGGATGCCCCACTTAAAAAAATAAAAAAATAAAAAGAAATATCAATTATTACCTCTAAACCAAACTCTTCAATTTTATAACATTAGTATAGATTGTAGCTAAAATAGTTAATCACAAAAATACGACATTTTGAAATAAAATACGTGTCTAAGTACACAAAAGTATATTTAGTTCGTTTATAAAAATTTAAAATAAAAATCGATATATTGGCAAATGCAAGCACTTTAAGCTAATACCCAGACGCATAAAGTTTGCCCTACAAGCCGAAACAAACAAATAAATCCATTCGCTTAAGTACTCTGACCGACCGCTGCGTTGTTCTATCGAGATTATTCTATGCTTACTATGGAAAGATTTACGAATTTGCCATATTAGTTTATAAGTATTATTTAAAATATCTTATTTAATTAAGATTCACTCAGTATCTCGCACATCGCGATCAAAAGACAACTCGCGATATTGCATTTCCGAATTGA
>DWMY01001248.1:0-15743 GCA_018249775.1 Heliconius hecalesia formosus | reverse complement strand
GGGTAATCAACTTAATCCGCGGTCAATTAATTAATCAAAACCGCGACCCGCGAGAAAATCCGCGGAAAATTTTGATTGATAAGGCGATCAATTTAATGAGCCAGAACGCACCAATCCCTACTACTAATAACGCTGGATGAAGACTTTGAATTTATATGAAAAATGGCAATGATAAATAGGGAGAATAATGATTATTAACTTTTGGGGTAGGTAAATGTGAGTGTTATAGAATAAAAATAAAAAAAACGTAAAATATATAATTTAAAAATACAGATATCCTTGACATTAGATCCCTTATAACTGTAAAGCCCCTAAATTGTATGGATTATCGAAAATACACAATAAGATTGTAGTGACTGTACCTCTTCCTCCGATAGTTAGGCAAATCGATACGACGAGGTTTAAACTATCTCAACATCTTATGTCAGGGATTATTACCATATTGTTAGTGGGCTGAAACATCTTAAGTTAGCTAACAAAGAAACCATGGTCAGTTGTACGTCATGGCCACTGTTCACCGACAGGTATACAGGTATAGTATACCCATTAAGGACTGCATCGGTGTTATCAAGGGGAAGCTAGAGGATAAGAATGGGGCTATAGAATATCTTGAACTTCTAAAACACTGTAAGGACATGTAAATTTTATAGACAAAAAGATGACATTGCTATGGATTCGCCTGTGGCCCCGGTAACAGCAGATTTATACATGGAAGATTTCAAGGGTATCGCATTCGCACTATGTCCATCTAGGACTTGTAAGCGTTACGTTGATGACATTTTTACAATTTTACCTACGGGCAAAATCTATATAATCCTAAGCACCTTAATTCTATTAAAATTAATATTCAATACTATGTAATATAATAATTTTATATACACATTTATCTACATTGGCAAATCTTTATTTCGAAGAGCCCACCAACTCTGTGACGAGCTTTGGTAAGTGAAAATTGCACTTCATCAGAACAATGCCTGCTCTTCTCCAGCGTTGTTAGAAGACCAACACTCCTGTGGCACTACAATCACTGGATTGGCGACATCTTAAGAAAAGCTTCCATTAAAACTATATTTAAGTCTAACAAGAAAGTGAACCAATTCTTAAGACCAGTGAAAAGTAATATTTATTTGCAGTGTGTAGATCTATATAAGCTAGATAACAACTGGCTTAACATATATTAATAGAAAAGAAGAAGCATTGGTGTTGGGAGAATGGACACATCTCCGATGTCAAGAATGGATATGTATTGAAGTCAGCTGTGTATGAGTAAGGACTGCATAAATCCAACCATTACATGTGCTTCTGTAGAATATTTAATGTTTTGAAGGATTTTTCCTTAAAATATTTTTTTGTAAACACTTAATCACTAAACTTGCCTAGATTACTTGTTTAATATTTAATTATATATATAATATAATATACATATTTTTAAAAAAATATATATATATATATATATATATATATATATATATATATATATATATATATATATATATGTGTATATGTTGGTAACATAGCATCATTTTCCTTCAGATGCTTATCATTATTCTCAATAATTGTCATTGTCCTATAGGCACTTCTAAACTGGCCATATTAGTGTTAAATGACGGATACTGAAAATATATGCTTTGACATTATTGTAATACAATTTATTACTTTCGTATTATAATAGTAATTGTATCATAGAGATGATCATGTTGATTTCTAGGTGTTGTCCATTTTATAAAAATATTTATAACTTTAAACAAGTTTGTTCAATTAAAACTATTGCAGCATTAAAAGCAAAGAGATGGCATCCTGATGTTGAATATGTAAACCAATTTGCTGGAGTCGCGATCTATCCAACTGAAGAAATTGAAAAGTATTATAAAGTGATTTATCACTCCAGAGTGAGACCTGTTGAGCGTAAACTAAGAAATATGTGGATTAACTTTGGTCCCCAGCATCCAGCAGCGCATGGTGTTCTTAGACTGATATTAGAATTGGATGGAGAAACAGTTGTGCGTGCTGATCCTCATATTGGTTTCTTACACAGAGCTACAGAAAAGTTGATGGAAAGTAAACACTATACTCAAAATTTACCGTATGTTGACCGTTTTGATTATGTTTCGACATTGGCTAACGAACAAGGCTTTTCGATCGCTGTTGAGAATTTGCTTAATATTGAAGTACCACCAAGAGCGAAAGCTATAAGAGTACTTTGCAGTGAACTTAGTCGTGTAGCTAATCATCTTCTAAATATATCTGGTACCATCCTTGACGCAGGCGGAATTACTCCGTTTTTTTGGATGTGTGAAGAACGTGAAAAGATATATGAACTCCAAGAGCGCCTTTGTGGCGCACGAGTGCATTGCGCATATATACGACCGGGAGGAGTATCCCAAGATATACCCATAGGATTTCTTGATGATGTTCACGAATTTTGTTCAAAACTGGGAGAGAGATGTGACGAAACGGAAGATTTAGCCACGGGAAGTAGGATGTATTATGCAAGAACAGCCGGCATTGGCGCCGTGAGTGCACATGAAGCTATTTACCGAGGTTTTAGTGGTCCTATGCTTCGGTGTACTGGTGTAAAGTGGGACTTACGCATCGCACATCCATATGATGGATATGATCAATATGATTTCGACGTACCAGTGGGTACAATGGGAGATAGTTACGATCGTCATCTTCTTAGATTAATGGAGTTGCGTCAGTCTTTGAGAATTATAAACCAGGTGATTGACACTATGCCTGAAGGCGAAATTAAAACAGATGATTCAAAAATATCTTTGCCACTTAGAGCGGAAATGAAAACTTCAATGGAAGCACTTATTCATCATTTTAAACTTTGTACTGAAGGTTATTTAGTACCTCCAGGGGCGACTTACACAGCTGTCGAATGTCCTAAAGGAGAATTAGGATTTTATATGGTGGCCGACGGTACCTCTAAGCCATATCGAGTTGGCATAAGATCATGTTCGTATAATCATTTAGCTGGGTTAGCTTTCATGGGTAAAGGATTAATGCTGGCTGACATTTCCATTTTAATTGCAACAATTGATGTTGTATTTGGGGATATCGATCGATAAATGTAAATAATTTCAATTAACACAATGTGAAATAATGTTTTTAATATTTAATATTAGTTGAGGTAAAAATTTATACTGGTTGTAAAAAAAATACGGCTTAATAAACCACAGGTTAGCTAATAACATATATATTTAACAAAGAAATTAATATTAGTCTTAGTGAGGAAACTTGTTAATAGTTAAAATAACTTGTTATTAATAAAACATCGGTTGCCTGATAATTAAGTTTAAGAACATTACGTTTACGAATTGCTTTTAATAGCAAGTAAATAACACTCGTTCTTAGTGTTAGACATTAAACAGCCATCAGATACCAAGCTCATCAAAGATAGCCTTTTAAAGATACGCATATAAATTGTTATTATTCACTCTTTCTTACTATTTCGTGACCGAAGAAAATTTTAAGATTTGTGAATATATTTCATATACGAGTTCTTGGAAATATTTGAATTTGGCACAAAAATCGTCTCATTATCTTTCACGCAACCATAAGATGCCTCATTTTTTATGGACATGATAGCGAACATGCCATCAGTGCCATCGAAATGACATGAATCTACTTACTAGTCAGTCAAAAATATTATTGAGAGCCGACATGTGTCCGTACGCGGAAATAAGCTAGTCAGATAGTTTTTGAATATATTTTATATAATATGGATTGTGGCTGAAAAGTGTTCTTGGAAAAGTGTCAGGATGGTTGATTTGGTTGTAGTTCAGGTACGAAATTAAATATGTCTTTGAATATTTCGCTAGACTAAAAGTAAATACAGTAAATATAGAACGTAAAAATTTAACGAATATATCATGTTGATAATTATTAAAAATATGAATAATGAACGCATGCATTTATATAATAATTTAATTTTGTCCAATTTGTCTATTTTTACAATTATAGTTTCAATTATCTTTGTACATATTCAATATATTTATTTATACATGTATTTGTGCATTTTATTTTATCGCTTTATTAATGATCTCTATACTATCTAGGGCTCTACATTAGAATCGCTAAATATGTTAATACCTAATTCTTTTCGTTATGTAACCACACCAAAAATGAAAATAGTCAAGTTACCAAACTTAAAATATTTCATATATTTTTGCAGCGTTCGTGATAAACGCCACTTTATTTGATACAGCATAGATTTTATCTTTTACATGTGAGCATAAAAATGGTATTTCATTTCGTGCAGTGTTTCTTTTCTTTTTGTTTAGTGTGCTGATATCTTTTGCACGCACTCACGTAAATTCTTTTATTTCAATTTAATCATGGGGGTGTACGGAAGCCTCAATCACTTTTTATATTACGCCTATAAATATAAAGTTTGTTATTAGGCATTTCCATTAGCACCTTTGTTTAATAGATAGCTTATTTTCATTCGTACATATGTAAGTTTGTCTCCATAAAAGTTTTAATATCATTATCATAATTAAATGAACTGAAGATGGACTTGTCTGTATTTGGAAGGGTCATAAGTAATTTTGTAAGTATTATGTTTTAAGGAATTAATAAAACAATGAACTATGGTTAGATATGATGATCATTTCAAGATGTAAATAAATGTAAACAATATGATGTTTATATTTTTGTTTTTAAATTGCAGCACTTTATAAATTTGAAAATAACAAATGTCAATAAGAATTTTATTATGTTATTTTTTTTGTTTTTATCTTAGTTTATCTTTTTTATAATTTTTATATATATATATTATTTTTATTTTTCAGCTTTATCGTTAACAATATTGGTGTTGATTGTTGAATATTCAAAAACAAACAGTTTCAACTCATATGATATGTTGCAATTTACGATCGACTATTAAGCATATATCGCACATTTCCTGCAATAATCATTTTTTTTTTAAATTTCACGTCGTATCCCGAATAGTACGGTAGGCAGAGAGAACCTTGTGTTAAAACAACTCCTTTTGCATTATTCTTTCTGCCGAATTTTGGAGGCATTGCGTGTTGAATGGCGAAATTCAACGACGTGTTTTGCTGATACTGATGAATAGTATCAGAACGAGAAAATGAAAATATTATACATTTCATTTCCTCGAGTAAGAATCGAACCCACAACCTTACGCTTATGCCGCATGCCCAGCTAGAGTGGTTTTTTTAAAAATTTAATATATTCATGTATTCGGAAAGAGTATTTATATAATATTTTTTTTTTATAATAAAGTGCAAATACATCATTATTGTACCAAATGAGCTACTGATATATTACGTTACGGTTTTCACATATTTCCTATTACATTCTAAATCATTACAGATTAAACGGACAAATATTTCTTGTTCTATTTCGCTGTACTTGTTATTTCGTAAGCCTCCACAAATCCATATCTACTCACATATTATATACTAGCGGCCCGCCCGCGGCTTCGCCCGCTTAAACTACATGATTATTGATTTAATAAACAGAATTGATTGACAACGAAAATGACTTCTAATGTGATTTTTTATTACTTTTATCTGTAATATTCTATAATATATATTTTTATACGACCAATGTTGATATTTTATATTCATAAAATATTCATAAAGCTAATTATTTATTATACGTAGTGTTATTTTTGTAACATTACGTTCTTTTTACCTATGCTATGTTTTTTTTAAAACTCTGTTAAATGTGATGATGTCAGTGAATAATTTAATTTATTGCTTCAAAAACAGCCTTAAAATTTAAAGTTAAATTATTTATTTTGGTAAGGATTCATAATATTCTTTGTAAAATAACTGTAATGATTGTATATTAACTCCTGTACAGTTTTTAAATTATTACAGTGTACAAGTAGAAAGGATGTTTTGGGGCACTTTTATATAGATTTATTGCAAACGAACGAACGAACCAAAAAATCTATGAATTATCTTGATATTTCTTTGAAGATGAAATCGTTCTTTATCTCTGTGTTGAATAAAATACGACTTAAAATTAACTGTTACAATTTACTTCACTAACAATTCAATGTTGTTTACTTTATTGTATAAAATATTGTATAATAGTGCTTCAAAGATATATATTTTTATTAACAGTCATATAACCAAAACGTTTCGAATGTCATTCTTTAATCAGGAATCTTACCAGCGCGATTGCTATATAACAATCGCAGGCAAACTAATGCCTTGAGTTCATTCAAATGACGATAACTTTTTTTAATGAACCGATTTTGATGAAACAAACTTTACTCGTCTTAACAATTAAAGTTTGTTTCATCAAAATCGGTTCAGTTAAAACAAAGCAATTGATGAAACTTTTAAATAAATCGAATAGAATTACATACCCGCTTACGAATATATACGTTTACCATAGAATAAATCTGCGCGAATCCATCATAACACACCTCGAACAGAAAATTACTGCAGCAAAATATCTTGGTTGCACGCGAGAACTTTATTGTTTTATGGTAAAATGATTCACGGGTCTCATAAATTGACACCTTTTATTAAATGTACCGGTATCTAGCCAGGTAGGTAGTGGTGCTGCGTGCCGCCGCTAATATTTGTACAAACAAGTGGTATGCCGTACCACCCCCTTCCCTTTTAATGACACCTTCTACTTGTCCATTTAATTTGCATATTACAAGTATTGTTTCGTCTAAAGCGGTGTTGGATACCGACAGTTTGTAGCAAATCGCCCGCTGTGCTTGTTCATAGCAAAAGATCAAGCTAAGGTCGTCGTAGGTGTTAGATATTTAAAAGTTTAGAGATTTTAAGATGGAAATGCTAAAGATAAAACATTTCATATGAAACTTCTTAAAATCTTTTAATTTGGGTACAATTTACCCCACTATCTATATAAATACATGTCTATAATCAAATATATGTCTATTATTGTGTAAAACTTAAATAAATTAAGGTCAAATAAACTGTTTACCTTATTTAATATTAAGAATGTTTGTGTGTGGCATAAAACCAGGATCTAGCGATGAGGAAGAGGAGGAAGATGTTATGGATATACTTCAGGTCCGCTAAACCTATTTAGAATTTTTCAAATTCATCTTCAAAAATATGTTTTGTATAAATTTATAATTTTAATATTTTTGTTATTAGAAAAGACGTGAAGAATGCGAGCGCAAGGCAAGGCGGGGGGAGATGGACCCTCGATTGGAGTTTACATTTCAACTCCTCATCGATGGTACAGGCCTTCCCCGTCACGCAATTATGGACCATGTATTTGAGGGAAATATGGTATTTAAAAAAATCTTCTTAAACTTGTTGAGTGTCATGAAATATTAAAAACAGGTACTTAGTTTTTTACGTATTATTATTTGATATTACAGCTCGATGATATTAATCAGTTATTCTTACCACACATGAGAAATAAACTACTCTGGTACTACCAAGATGTGGAAGAAATTGAACACCGCCCTTTACCAGAAGGCACTAAATCAAGACAACAGGCGCAAGGAAAGATACCGCCTCCACAAATCACACTGAAAAAAAAGTTATTTCTCTCTGATGGTTGGGATGTGAAGTTTACCGGAGTCTGTATTTACATGTTTCGTATAAATGTAAGCAAACAATTACCTGAAGAAGGATTTCATAAAGATTTGTAAGTATACCAGAATTTACTAGAATAAATTATCTATGCAGGCAAAAATATTAATTATTATTAAAAAAAATAGGTTCTGTGGCATTCTAAATGCGGACAAAGTTGGACTCGTAACAGCTATAGAACGAGTTATGGAATTCGTGTATATGAGTGCCTTAGCTCATCCCAGCAGCGATGGAGACGAAGATGAAACTAGGTTTCCAATTGTCAAAAATCAGCTGCTACCCGGTTTAAGATCATTTTGTAGTGCGTTGAAAGGTAAGAAGAGAGGAAGAATAAAAATTAATAAATTAATTGTAATTAAACTATAAGCGTAATGTAATTAAAATTAATTTATTTAGAAAAATATTTTCCACTTCAACAGTGTGTGAAGAAGTTTGCAATCAAGTTAATCTTTTTGATGATGGGCAGGCGTTAATGGCAAATTTAAATGACCATGCTGAGTTAAAAGAAATGATAAAAAATCCCAACACAATTACGTCACTGGAGGAAAGAGTAAACGAGTGGATCAAAAAAATTATGGAGGTCTGTATGTTTATTTTATTTAAAATATAAAACGAAGAACTAAATACATTATAGTATTGTTTATACAAATACAATCACGAGTTATTCAGTTGTAATTTTAACAAAATTTATAAAACATGTTGTAAATAGACACATATGTGGATATTACGTTTCAGATTCTAAGTGAAAGTGAACAGTTACGTCGGGAAGTGGATTCGAGTGGTCCTCAAGATGAGCTCGAATACTGGAAAAAGAGAGGAGCACAATTTTCACAGTTGGTCTCTTATTTGCAGGTAAGTTTGCGAAATAGCATAAGCATGAATTTGTTTTATTACATACTACAAAATAATTATGCACTAAAAATGTTTAATTTATTATCTAATATTAAATTAAATTAAATCAGCTTCACGCTGTACCCCGCACACAGCAGGGTAGGCAGAGGGAACCTAGTGTTAAGACTCTCCGTTCCCCACTTTCCGCCGAGTTCTGGAGGCATTACGTGATGAGTGGCGGAACTCAGCGCCGCGAACATATAAATGTAAATAAATATTTCATTTCCTCGAGTGGGGATCGAACCGTTCGTTCGTCTGTTAACACAACCAGTCGACTTTACAGTCACAATTTGTGACACGACTGGCCTCATTGTTAATAATAATATGCAAATATTAGTTTATACATTTTATACATTTTAATCGCAATAATTACGACAGGCCTTGTTACATATACGAGTATAAATAGATGCCTATACATACAAGTATATCACCAACAAAACCGATTTTTTCTTAACTGTTTAACCGATCAATACAGATTTTTTTTAAAATTTTTGTAAGTGATCTACTAGTCGATCTCGATTCTCTTTATATCGTTTTGCAAAAAAGTTTTATTTATTCTATAACCGTAACTTTTCGGAATTTGATATAAGTAAATATTTTTTTACAAACATATTGATAAATAGGTTTTTATTTATATTATATAGTTAGATAATAACGTCTAAAATTATTAAACATAAATAAGTATTTATGTTTAATAATTTTAGAAAAAGAAATGTTAATAGTCTAAAAATAAATAAAAATATTTTTTTTACAATTATGTACCTACAGCAGCTAGTATAAATTTGTTAAATTTATATTAAGCTGTTAATTGATTTAACTTTCAGAATAACGAGGTTCAATTTACTTTGACTTGCCTTCAACTGGCGAATTCTAAATATATAAAACTATGGCGTGACACTGATCATAAAATCACATTTTGCTATAATGAAGCAAAAGACAATGCGAAATTCATACAAGCAATGGAAAAGTGCTGCCACTCCCTATATCTAGACGATCCAGTTAAAATAAAAGACTCCATATTAAGTTTACTACAGACGGTCAGGTTGATACATAGTGTTTCCCAGTTCTATAATACTTCCGAAAGAATATCATCGTTAATGGTGAAAGTAAGTTTGGGAACGTTTGAGTAGTAAAATTTTACATAAAGTAAAGGCTTATTATATCTATATAAAATTATTTTTTTTTAGATAACCAATCAAATGATTGAAACTTGCAAGCAGTACATAACATGTCGTTTCAAAGAAACGATTTGGTCCCAAGAACGTGATGTTGTGCGTGAAAAATTAATACATTGTATTAATTTAAATAAAACATATAGAGATACGTATATTTTTGTAAAGAATCAGGCATTTCTCCCTAACACAGAACAATTTAGTTTTTCAGAAAATTATGTTTTTGGAAAATTCGATACATTCTGTAAGAGACTTAATAAAATTATATCTATGTTTGATTTAATGGATGACTATAATCATTTGTTTGAAAAACGCATGGAAGGGCTGCTCTTGGGGGAAGGTAGGAATACTTGTCATTGTAAAGGTCGATATTTATTTCATTTATTATAATTAAACTCTCTATCTGTTTCTCATTAAGGTACTCAGTTCCCTACTTTTCTTAGCGCATTGCGCTTTGCCTCGTTACCATAGCGAGGAAATGAAAATTTCATTCCCCCGACTGGGAATCGAACCCACAACCGTCGCATTTACAATCTCACGCTTTTGCCGTGCAGAACTATTTTATTCAAAATTTATATAAATTGTACGAACAAAAAAATATTTTTATTAAAATATTTTTAAACATTGCAGATCTAGAAGATGCAATGCATTCATTTAACGAGGCGAAGAAAGCTGTCACATCTTGTCAATACGACTATCTCGATTATCGCAACAATGATTTTGATAAAGACTACCACGCCTTCGAAGACAAGACAAATGCACTTCGAGAATCAATTGGTAACACAATTGAAGTGAACTTCGCCAGTGTTTGGGAGACGCCACAAGGAATCAAATTTCTTACTAGATTTGAAAAAGTATGTTTTCTTTTATAATATTTAGCTTTATACGTGATATTAAAAAAAACAGATGTATAAATACAAAAAAAACAGATGTATAAATACATCTGTTTTTTTTTAATATCACGTATAAAGCTAAATTTTTAAAATAAATTTTAAGGTGAGCCAAAATATTCAAATTACAAAGTTGAGCGAAAAATATGACAGAGTTTTGAAATACAGCGAAAAAGAAGTGGATAAAATAATGAAAATGTTTAAAAGGCAAAAAGATGATCCTCCTCTGCCTAGAAATTACTCACCTGTTGCAGGTACACTCATTTGGATGCAAATATTATGAAATTAATATCTGATTGTGATTAAACTAAATTAATATCTTTTTCTTTTGTTACATTTACTTACAGCCTTCATAGTAAAAACCTACTACCTACATATTGTTACATTTACTTACATCCTTCATAGTAAAAACCTGCTACCTACATATTGTTACATTTACTTACAGCTTTCATAGTAAAAACCCTAAATATTAAAAGCTTACCTAATTAATTGAAATTACTATTAACCAATTTTAAATTATGTAATTACATATATGAAAAATCGTAGGTCGTATAAAATGGGCTCGCTGTCTCATGTATAACATGACGGAGACGGTGGAGAGTGTCTGCGCGCACCCGATCCTGCGAGCGTTGCCCGCCGCCGCCGACATGATGCGCAAGTACACGGCCACGCGCACGCTGATAACCAACTATGAGGAGACCATGAGGGCTGTCTGGATGAATCAAAATGTGAAATATTCATATTATTTTAGCTTCACGCTGTATCCCGCTCACAGCATGGTAGGAAGAGGGAACCTAGTGTTAAGACATTTCGTTCTCTATTTTCCCCCGAATACTGGAGGCAATGCGTGTTGGCGAAGCTCAGCGCCTTGCTTTGCCTCCGATACCAGAGCGAAGAAATGACAATATTAAATATTTCATTTCCTGGAGTGGGAATCAAATCCACATCCTGTCGCGCGTACAGTCATACGCTTGTGCCCCTGAGCCACGGCTGGCCCCAGTTGCCTTATTATGTTCATTATATACGTATATCTAAATGTGTCCTTTTCCTTTCGTTAAATTTAAAATAAAGCACAAGCAATATATTTGAAGCTTAAAGTTAAGATAATCCAAAATAAAACCTAAAATGCTCATAGTATTTAATCTAAGTAACATCTTTTAACAATATGTGAAAATTACCTGATAAAAAAAATTTTCATCTTGCAGTTATGGGATGTGGATGACAGCTTGAACAATACCTTGCTGAAAATAGATGACTCTGGTCGAATTACTGTCAATCTAGACCACACTATTAAATTGCTAATACGGGAATCAGACTGTCTCGTCAAAATGGGCCTAGGATTGCCGATTGTCTGCCATTCGTTATATGCAAAGAAGAATTATTTTACACTCATTAATGATTCATTGCAGGTATTGTAAGAACTTAATAGGGAAGAAGAAAATGTCATTATTATTATCATTAATAATACAAAATAATTATTCCAGTTTCTACTAGAAGACTACTTACGAACAATAAGACAAGTTAAACTAGAAGTACGTCCTTTACTTTTACCGCAAGTAGTTCGTCTGTCCTCTCTATTACTACCTGGTTTGAAGTCTGTCTCGTGGACAAGTGAAGATTGGAAAGAGTTTATTGATCGTGCTAATTCTGCAATAAATGGCTTCGACGTCCTTGTTACAAGAGTGCATGATATTTACACAAATAGAATAATTTACATGCTGTCTGGCATGCAGGAGGTTTCACTAATAACATTACCAGGTATCGTATTTTACTATGTTGCATAATGCAGATACTACGTTATGTTTTATGGGATTGTAAAACATAAATATATATAAAAAATGGAATACTCAAAACTCACAGGCGAATGATTTTACGTATTTAATAAATATTTTTTTCTTTATTAAGTGGTTTCCCCCAAGTTTTGCATGGCTTTTTTTGTAAAATTGCATTATCAAAAAAGTCCCCCATTCTCTCCATTATCAAAAAAATCCTCCAAGTTCGTTTGCATGGCCTATAACACTCTGTTTCCGTAGCTGTCTTTCATCTGAAAAAAATAAAATCTCATTTTTTTTGTTTGTGTAGTTTTATCTCAGTCTAAACCTAATAGTTTCGGTTATTGGTTGTCAATCATGATGGTATTGATAACTTAAATATATGAATGAGCACCAATTAATATTATTTAACAGGTGCTTAAAAATGAGTAAATTATTAATCTTTGTAATCAATAAATCATGTACACAAAACTCGCGATCAGCAATCAATTTCAAATATATTTTTTTTCAGCAGAAACTCCATGGTCTGTGGAAGAGTTCATTGAACACGTGGAAAGTGGTTGCCGGTAAGATTTTATAAAGCTTTTGCAAAAGTATTTTAAACTTATGTTATTCTATTTTATATATTTTTTTATATTCTATTTTATATATATTTTTTTCAGAAACGCTTGTGTAGAACTGAATAGAAAAAGCTTAATGGTAGAGGAAGCAGTCGAAGAAGTACTTGATTTAGTTAAAAAAGCAGCTCAGCAAGTGAAACCTACTGAGATTAATTCTGATTTTGAGTTTCTTATCGCTGATGGTAAGCAACTATTAGGTATTATTCTTGTTTAAATAATAAGTACTTTATAATATAATGCTGAAACTGAAAATTTGGAAATATGTGAGTTGCAGGCGTGAGTGACTCTAAAAGAAGGGTGTGTAATTTATCGTGTAATTCGGAATGAGGGTAATACAAAGGTTCTGGGATTTGAAAGATATGAAGAAAGGACGGACTGCTATAATTGATTTGAAAATTTGATTTATTCGTAAATCCATCAAAGTAAGACGCTAAAGTGGTATGGTTACTCTGATAGGGTTAAAACGTGTTCTAGAGCTAAAGTTAAAAAATAGTTATTTTATTTGTTTTCGAAATGTAGACGACGTGCAATCTGCCAGTGGTGCGGCATCCACCTTAAATGAATCTACGGCCAGTGGACAGCAAGATTGGTCTGCAGTATGGGAATGTTTTGAGAGTCCTCATCGCTTGTTGTCCGTGCCTGCTGGCGGATTATCTAAGAGCATGCAGGTACATTTTATTTATCAACTATTTAAGAATGTTAATAGTTGTATGAAAACTGCCGAATAATATTGTGTCGTGTGCATTTATATTACATTTGCTTTATTTGTAACAGGAAATGGTGAAAAATGCTGTCAGTGAGATGCGACGCTACTACAGTCGCAAAGTGGTGGATGTGCTAATAAAAGTGACGAGACGCGCTTTGGATCTCATTATAAAGCAATTTTCTCAAGACGTCGATAATATTGGTAAGTCTAATATAATATTACTTTTATATTTCATATATTCTGTATATATAAATCATATATATTTGGTAAGACTTTTTAAATTAAAAAAAAATAATCGCTAGATGCATGTTTTTTATGCGTGCAACAATTATATTTTTGCATAAAAGGTCTATAATGTACCTATTATGTTAAAGTTATCTTATCTTTGGGTTTTTAAACTTTTAAAGAACACAATTTGAGTGTTATTTTAATAATTAAGCTATATATATATTTTAATAATTAAGCTATAATTTTCCATTTCAATTTCCAAGTTTGTAAGTGAAAGTGTGGTGGCCAAGTTTATAGTTAGAAATGGCATATGTCACAGTAAGATTCAAATTAAGACATTAGATGTGTGTTATTTATTTGTGCGATAATTATATTTTTGCACTGAGGCCAGTCGTGACGCAGGGGCACAAAGTGTGACTGCAATAGCGACTGGTTTTGGGTTTAATCACCACTAGAGGAGACGAAATATTTATTTAAACGTATATTTTAATAATTAAACCTATTATTTTCCATTCCAATTTCCAAGTGAGTAGTGGAGTGGCCAAGTGGTTTTGATAAGTTTATAATTAGAAATGTCATTATATTGAAGTTAGAAAATGAAAAAAAATATTTATTCCAAAGTTTTCTTTTTTTCTTTCATTTCCAGCTTTTTCTTTTTCCATGAAACGTGGTATGGTTGATTTTGTAGATATTATATAACTCAAATTGCAATCGGTATATGGCAAAGTGCGGAGTTGTGTTCCGCCAGTCAACACGGAATGCACGCGTCTTAATGGGGACAGAGTGTTTTAAGACTAAGTTCCCATTCCCCTCTGCCTACCATGCTATATGAAAAATAAGACAGTCGGTATTACTATTACTATTACTATTATGTATATTATATACTTAATCTAACTGTAAAGCTACAGTTATTTGATCATAGATTAACTGATCAGAACGTGAGATAATAAAATTATTGAAGCTAGTTTCAGTAATTGTTTGTTATAAATTATTCAAAATTGAAACCGAAATTCATTATAATGAATAGCTAGCGTGACAATATTGCGCAATCTCTTCCCTATTTACATTTCTCAACTATTTGCAAATATCAAAACGCAAGGAGTAACATAAAGCCTCTACTGGTTTCATGTTAGCCTGGTACGGCAAGGAACGAAAATACCTGTTGCTCCTTGACTAGCGAGCTCCTACAGAAAACGAGTAAGTAGAATAAAATTATTTTCATAAACAAACAAATATTTAAAAATAAATAATGAATGTCTCAGATGAAAAAGACTCTCTCTACTTTATACAGGATAAATATATAATAAAAATCTAGATCTAGATAAATATCTATATATAGATAAATGTATATGATTTGTAATATAATGTATGTGTGATAGCTCCCAATTTCTTCTCAATTATTTAAACGTAATCTCTCGTTTCGACACAAGCGTGCAGTGTAAGCGTGACAGGTTCTAGGTTCGATTCGCACTCGAGGAAATAAAATATTTAATATTTTCATTTTCTCGCTCTGGTAACGAGGCTAAGCACGGTGTCGAGATCCGCCGCCTAACACGCAATGCCTTCAGAATTCGACGGAAAGTGGGGAACAGGTATCTTAAAGATCCTCTGCCCTGCTGTGTGCGGAATACACCGTGAATATAAAAAAATAAAATAAAATATTTTTTTATTTTCCTAAATTTTTATATCGTGGTTTGTCAGGCAAATACCCAAGATATCAAAACATTAAAATGTTTAATAAATACAATTTATTATTATAATATTAGTGTACCGGACGGGCGGATCTCGAGCGAACGAGCCGCTGACGCCCTATACACTATAGGTTCCGGATAGTGGGAACACGGAGATCGCTGAATGAAACAAGAGTCTATTACACTATAACGGTTGGTGACT
>DWMY01001247.1:0-15747 GCA_018249775.1 Heliconius hecalesia formosus | reverse complement strand
GACAGACAGACAGACAGACAAGAAATTCAAAAAAAATCTTTTTGCTTTCTATTAGTCTTGTTAAGTGTCCCTCTATCCATTTCAGTCAAAATTACTAAATGTACAGACAAAATATTTTTACTGTCTTATTATATATAGAGATTAGCAGTGTGTTTTTTTAATATATTAAGAATGATCACTTTAAATATTATGAGATATTTAAATCACGCTGTATCTCGTACACAGCAGAGTAGGCAGAGGAAACCTAGTGTTAAGACACTCCGTTCTCCTTTAAGCTGAATTCTGGGGGCAATGCTTGTTGAGTGGCAAAGCTCGATACCAGAGTGAAGAAATATTATATAAATATAAAGGAGACTGAAACTATTGCATACATTCTTCAGAATGTAAGGAGATGAAAATGATATGATTGAATAGACTTAAGTACATCATTCCCTTCCTGATAGTTCTGTCAGTTTTGGTAATCTAAGAGCTGAGTTATTAGAGATTTACTAAACGTGAGGGTAAGTTCACAACATAATTTCTAAAAAATATGTTATTAGTGAGTTGTTTAAGCACTATTATTATAGCATATTCTTTTTAGCTTAGAATATCCGAAAAGGTTATATTATTGCGAACATTTAAAATATAATGGATTTTCAGTACATCGTTACCTGCCATTTTCTTTATTTAAGTATATTCACTGTAAAGTGCGTTAAAATACTTAAACATAATTAAAATAAACAAATATTTTATTTTCTTAGAACTCAGAGAAATTCTTGAAGTTCCTACGGAAACAAGGAAATATAGGCTTTTATATTTTACACTTGGGAAAAGAAAGATCACTTATATTACTATTGTGAGTATGAATGTTTGTTTTGCTTTTACGCAAAAACTACTGAACGCATTTAAGAATTAAGCTTATATATTAGAGTAACACAGGGATTACAATTTATTTTTAACATTTCTAAAGTGTTATTCTACACTTAGGAAAGAAAACTACAATTTATGTAAAGATTTTGTGTAATTTGGCTATAATATAACAAAACATTTAAACGGGCGAAGCCGCGTTTGCGTCGCTAGCATATGCTATACTTCAGTCAGTCAGTGAGTAATTTTGGGCAAACATATGTAGATTTTGAAGATTCTTCTTACTTTTTCAAAGTAGCTTTTCCTGTCACCACTTTTAATCAAAAAATATCTGACAAAGCATAAACACGACAACGCTACTAAGGCGACATTACCCATTGATCCCAAATATATAACTAAATCGTACGATTGTAACCTTTGTTTATATAGGCATAAGATATATAATAGCATATACACATTTGTGTATTTTATGTACCACCCAAGTAAATATACCCAAAGGTCGTCGCGTAAATCATGTTGTATTCCACCTTCTAAGTCCTGTGTGAAATATACGAGTGTCGTTTGTTCTCAACCAAATTACTTGGTAGAGTCAGTAAGAAACTTATCTATAATATTCTTTATTGTACTAAAAAAATATACATAAGAAAACAACAATAAAACATTTAGTTCACAAAGGTGGACTTATCTCTATAAGAGATCTCTTCCAGCCAACCAGTGGAAGTGGATGAGTAACAAGTAGCGGGTAAGAACATAGTACAGGTATGTTATCACTTAAATCATTTAGTTAAATAATTATAACAACAATCAAAACAAAATACATCTAATATATTATAATATGTAAATAAATAATAAAATACTAATAGAAGATATCTCTATATTCATATAGTAACGGAAACACGAAATGAAATGAAATTTAACTTTTGATTGTTCACAGAAACGAAATAATGACCGTCTATTATAAGTTTTACATAAAACAATCATTATGTCTTTCTTTTTATTGTGTAATAAATCGTTGTTTGTTTGAAAAAGTTAGTACTTGGTGATTTTAATATTCAACGATTTTTTTATTTACTTCCAATCTTGAAACCTTGAGTGGCAGATCTTCCTTTCTCTTGTTTCTAGTGTGAGGAAATGAAAATATTTCATTCCCATTAGTGGTAATTGAACTCATAAACGTCACTCTGATGCTGTCCGACAGCGCCATAACGGCCTCTTCATTAAAAAGTTTTTGGCGTTATTTTAAAAGTTCTCCATACTCATTTACCTGCATACTAATTAATATAATACTTAATAAGCGGCTTCACCACTTGTTAGACACACCTAGTACATGTTTTGTTTAATTGAGTCGAAGTAAAATTTAATTTAACAGTACAATAAATTTCTATTGAACTGTTTATGTGAATTTTAGTGTGTGTTTAATTGGACAGTCTATAATTATTTTAAAAAAAAATTACTCCATCCTAAAAAATGCAAAAGATTGATAACAATGTAAAGTTTAGTAGCCAGAGCGCTTGGACAGTTTCAAGAGGCGCGGATACAAATCCCTTTGCGTTAAAAAATATACGTATGTCTGTACGATTTTTTTGTTTGGCTATGCAGCTAGGTACGCAGAAAGAAGAAAACAGTTAAAGCACTCTGTTCAGAAACCACCTGAAACTCAACGCCGCGCTTGTTCCAAAAGAATAAGGAAATAAAAAAAAAATCATCCTTGAGGCTACAATCATCGCGATCATTGTCACGATGAACACAAGCCATTGTCTTCACAGTCTCTAAAGTCTCTGCTCATAGATTTGGATCCAATAAAGCTAAAAAGAGTCCTAATACTGCGTTACCTTTAAAAGAGCCGTTAAATAATAAAATACTCGCTATATCCATTACGGGAGGAGCTAGAGCAACAAAATAACATTTTATATTACGTATTAAAGACAAAATAGTGACTAGAAAGCGTTACACGTACCACTTACAACTTTATTTCACAAAATGTAGGCAATTAAGTTTTATACTTTACTAGCATTTACCTGCGGCTTTGCTTTGCTTTTTTGATTGCTTCTAAATGTCTGTCTGTTAAGCTTTTGTGCCGTGTGATCCCGGCCTAGAATAGAAACATCCTGGTACTGATGGTGTCGTGAGAGGCGACTAAAGTACGTGTGGTAGAGTCACGTCGCCAGCAATGGCAACACGCATGGGCAGGCTCGACCGGATCATTACCACTCCTGGCATTTAAAACCGGCGTGAAGTAGTGGCTTTGTACCACTGCGTTTCGCATCAGGTAATGCCGGGCTCCGGCGCCCAACCCACCTTAAAGGCCGGCAACGCACCTGTAGCTCCTCTGGTGTTGCACGGGATCGTGGGCGGCGGTGATCACTCACCATCAGGTGACCCGAACGCTCGTTTGCCTAGTCTTTTCCATAAAAAAAAAGCTTCTAAAGGTAGACAGTAACTCAAGTACCCTCCACACCATCTGGATACGTGGCACTGCACTACTGTGCGGTTTCATAGAAACTTCCTTTCACGCACCATACAATTGTGGAATGGCCTAACTGCGGCAGTGTTTCCAGGTCGATACGACCTGGGGTACCTTTAAAAACCGTTTCACCTTAAATGACGCTACGCATCTGTAGCTGCTCTGGTGTTGTATGGGGTGGTGGGCGGTAGTGATCAAGTAACCCGTACGCTCGTTTGCCTTGTTTTTTTCCATAAAAAAAGACAGAGGTAGCCTAGGAACCTAGTCTTAAAACGCTCCGTTTTCCATAAAGACACTTCTGTTCCCTACTTTGCGCCGATTTTTTTAAAGGAGCGGAACTCAACACTTGGTTGCGTTACCAGAGACAAAAATTTGGTATATTTTTTTTGTTATTAAACTAAAACTAGAACCGACACTTATAGGTGCTTTTGGGTTCGATTCCCACTCGGGGGAATAAAACCAACACCTTCAGTTAAACAACTTCCAAATATATTATGATAATATAATAGTTTCATTCCTTACATATTAAACAAAATATTTAGCTTAACTGATCATGTTGAAAGATACACTTCTCTACAGAAGTTTTAGAAGTTCAACCCCTAAAGGGGATGACATTAACTGTCAAATTTTAAGATATCTTATTCTGCGGTACAACTCTTAAGTAGTTAAGAATGCATATAATTATGTATTATCTTTAAGAGAAATAAAAATACATGTTTTGTAACAATTTTCCATCCCTCAAAGTGATGTAAAAAGGTAAAAACTTTTATTCGCACCGAAGTAAGCAATGTTTAATGTGAATATATATGGTTTTATTTTTAGTGAAATAAATAATTAAGTAAATAAAACTTTTAAATATAAAATTTATAATTATTGAGCTTATTACACGATTCAATTTTAAATGCAAACAACAAGTTTTTTTTTATATTTGTCGTCGTGGCGCAGGAGTACAAGCGTGATATTGTAAACACGACAGTTGTGATTTCGATTCCCAAATATTTAATATTTTCGTTTCCTCGCTCTGATAACAAATTTACTTAACTTAACACTAGGTTCCCAGGTTCTCTCTTCCTACCCTGCTACATGTAGGATCCAAAATTGAAGCTGAAATTTATTCCAATAGAAACTTTTTAACTGACAAACCAAACTAAATAACCACGATAACTTTTTATCTTTTGAATCTAAAATGTTAGACCACGAAGTTGTGTTAACATTTTTGTGTATGTGTTAAATAAAACTAGTTTTTCTTTAAAAATAAATATTTTAATAATAATTTAAATAAATAATATTTTATTAATACGTAGAGTTCCGCCACATAGGACGTAATGCCTCAAGAAATCAATGGAAAGTGGGAACGGGGTGTCTTAACACTAGGTTGCCTCTGCCTACCCTGCTGTGTGCCGGATACAGCGTGAAGCTGAGTTAATTTTTCAACATAATTTTATTACTGCGATATTGCGGTGGTATTTCAATTATGATTGGCCATTGGGGTGGAGTGGGTGAATGTAAGCACGGTGTTTGTGGGTTGGATCCCTCATCGGAGATTTTTTGATATTTAAATTATTTTCATTTCCCCGCTCTATCTAAACAAATTGCGAGGTTGCGTTCCACGACTTCCACGTGCAATGTCTTCTGATCTCTCTTCTGTCTGCCAATTGCTTCGCGGGATAAAATCTTAAACAAAAAATGGTAATTTGGGAAATAGTTGCACAGTATGCATAATCTGCCTGTATAGCCAAGTTTAAGAGTTCAAAACTTCCACTCTGGGGATTTAATTATTTTCCATCCTTCGCTTTGATAAGATAACAAAGCGCAATGTTAAGTTCCGTTACTCTCGTAATGTCTTGAAAATTTAACGGAAATTAAGGAATGGAGTATCTCAACACTAGTTTCCGTTTGCTTACCCTATATATGATGCGGGATACAGCGTGAACCTAAAAAAAAGTATATTCAATTCCATTTTACTTAACGCGTTGATTTCTTATTTAATATATATTACCCAAATTAAAAGTCCCTGGTGCAAATTAATTTTTAACATTATTAAACAGAATGCTTGCGTTAATTGGAACCATTTATGTAGTGCAGTGCTTTTAATGTATAAATGAAAAATACAACAAGCAGACTTATATTAACATTACGTTATTAACTGAAAAAATATAGGAATTTATTTTCTACTTGTAACTCACATGGTAACTGTCATACAGTAATCTTTTTAATGAAGAAGTATAAAAAGACCATAGTAGTAGTTTTTATGGAGTCGTAGTGAGATGTTGTAAGAAAGAAATAAAGGGTAGAGGCCAGTCGTGGCGCCCCTGCGTTAACCGGTCGCGCTTACAGTCGCACTCGAGCATATGAAATATTCAATATTTTTATTTCTTTGCTCTGGTAACGAAGCAAAGCGTGGCGTTGAGTTCCGTCAATCAACACGTCCAGAATTTAGTGAAATGTGGGAAACAGACGTGTATTATCACTAGGTTCCCAGGTTCCCTCTAGCTAAAGCCAACTAAGGGCTACAGCTGAGGCTAAAAAAGAGAATTTGTCGTCCTCAAATTCTGCGGTCATAAGTTATAGATGAATCATAATTGCGTAGTGGTTTTATTAGTTATATTGATATTATTTACAAATTTAATGGACTACGTGGCGCAGTAAGATAGCTTTTGAACTTAAACGATGTTTGAAGGTTCGATCCCCACTCGGGAGAATAAAACATTGTCATTTAATCTATCAGAGTGAGAATCTGGTTACGTGCGGTGTTGAGTTCTGCTGCTCCTCTACGTGCTACTCTATACGTGCGACATCTCGAATTCAGGAGATCGAAATAATTTAGTATTTAACTTTCTATGCCTTCTTAATGGAGTATCTAACAATAATTGATCTAAACTAGCCAAGTCAAGTTAATTAAATATTGTTTTGTAATAACAATATTACAAAACAATATTTAATTGACTTTGAATTAACAAGACAATGCATATGAGAGAATATCATGCAAGTGCTGTAACCTAGATATATGTTTTTATATTTTTATATAAGATTTAAAATAAAAAATAAATCAGCTTCACGCTGTATCCCGCACACCACAGGGTAGGTAGAGGGAACCTAGTCTTAAGACACTCCGTTCCCCACTTTCTGCCGAATTCTGGAGGCATTGCGAGATGAGTGGCAGACCTCAATGTCGCGCTTTGCCTCGACATCAGAACGAAGAAATGGAAATAAAAATTTAAGTAAATATTTCATCTCCTCGAGTGGAGATCGAACCTACAACCAGTCGGATTTACAGTAACACTTTGTGCTCCTGGTCCACGACTGCGTTGAGTTTCGCCACTCAGCACGAAATGCCTCTAAAATTAGGCGGAAAGTAGGGAACGGAGTGCCTTAACACTAAGTTTCCTCTGCCTACTCTGCTGTGTGCGGGATACAGCGTGAATCTGATTTATTTATAATTTATTTAAATAAAATAGCCAGTTGTCACTCACAAGCACAGACTTGCCTTTAAAGTCTACACAGACTTTAAGGGCATAAAACATAAAATTTTGATATTTCCTTTACCCCTAATATTTTTTTGGAAATCACTCTTTTGCTGCTTCCCTAAAGTAGAAGCATTAGGTAAGATTATGTGTACTCCACCTATGGGGGAATCTTAACACAGTCCGCTTCAAACTTTCCACTCATTTCGATTCATTCGAGACACTGTGTGTTGAGACGGAACTACATCAAATCTATATATATATATATATATATATATATATATATATATATATATATATATATATATATATATATATATGTATATAAATCAAAATAAATCACTACCTCAAATGGAAGATAAATTATGAAAATCATTCATATAATTTGACATTATAGAAATTTATAATACGGAAATCCATTTTTGTTACTTACACCACTTTGGTATGCAATTTCGTTGTATAATTACTTGTCATTTGCATGAATCGCACAAAGCTGACCGCATCACAGTTCAATAGTCATGACTGTTAGGTTATGAGCCATTGCCTTATTTATATAAGAGCGAGTCGTGGCCCGCAACTTCGTTTGTGTGGAGTATAAAACGAAAAATGGGTTTTCAGGAAATTAACTCTTAATGATCTCCCTATAACCCACTTTGGACTGTAATGGAAAAATTTTATGTATATACGTAAAGCTAAAAAAAGTTTAAGTCTATATAGACTTAAATTTTTTTTTAGCTTTACGGTGTATGGTAGCTATTCTGTACATAGCATAGAGGGATCCTCGATAGTGGAACCTTGTTTTAAGACATTTTGTTCCCATTAAGACAATTCTGTTCTCCATTTTTCACCGAATTCTGGAGGCATTGTGTGTTAAGTTTAGGAACTCAACGCCTTGCTTTGTCACCTTACCAGAGCGAAGAGATGATAATGAGATTTTTTCTTATAATTTATCAACATAAAACACAATGACCATATAATTAACAGGAGATATAAATTTAATAATATTGAATTTATTTATATACTTCAGCGATATTAGAAATCTTATAAGCTTATACGTATTATATAGCTTTGTTTACGAAACGTTCATACATACACACATACACGAACGAAATAAATACACCGATTACATTTAACGTTGAATTTTGATAAGGCTTCTTTCAAATTAGCGTTTTCCCCAAGAGTTAGCACTTTTCCAAGATGCAGCCTAAAATTTTATAAAACAATTAATTAAATAATGTAATATTTTATCGTGAGATCTTTTTAGCTTCACGTTTTATCCTGTATAAAGCTGAGTAAACAGCCCTTCTGTTTACCTTGTATTATTTCTTAATATTATTAGGTTCCCTGTGTTGATTCTGTTTTTACCAATTTTTTTTTTGGAAACGTGAGAAAAAATATCTTTAGCGACCTACTTTTTACGTGGAAACTCGAAATATTTGTGCATATACAATACGTGTGTTTGTTATAGCTAGACTGATTTGTATGAAATTTTGTGTTTATTTAAACAAGGTCATGGTGATATTTTAAAAATATAAATATATACATTTCGCTAAAGACATACCAATGTGTATTATAAAAAAAATAATAAATTACACAAAAAAAATATAAAGTATGCTAAACTATACTAACAAATCAGATACACTTTAATTTTTTTTTTTTCAGAATCATGCTGTATCCCTCGTGTAACAGAGCAAGCAGGGGAAGCCAAGTGTTAAGACATTTCACTCACCACTTTCCGCTGAATTCAGTGAAGTTATGAAAATATTAAATATGTATATTAAATATGTATATCATTTCCTCGAACGGAAATCGAGTGCACAAACTGTCACGTTTTTAATCAAACGCTGGTGCCCCTGCGCCACGACTGCTTTCAACATACTTGCCTGGATCATATTCTGATTGAATAATATTAAAATATCCCTTCTTCTAATAGTTTTACCAAATAGACCAAAGCAGACATATTGGAAATTTATAAATAAATATACGAGTATCATTTATGAGAATTAGAATTTAGAGAAAGCTAATAAATATTTTTATATTTTTTTTATTATCACATTGTATCCCTAATTTAACAGGGCAAGGAGAGAGCACCTAGTGATAAAATACTCCGGTCTCCACTTTCCGCTCAATTTTCATAAGATAACCTTAAGATATTCTAATAATTTTATTTAAATTGTAGTATAAATAAAAGGCAGTGTGACGGAATTCTAAACGTAACACTATTTGTAGATCATATGCTAATACAAATTTATTTAATAGGCAGATGTGTTAATTAGTGTTAAGTCACTCCATTCTACATTATCTTATTTTCACCTTATTGCTTATTGAGTTGCAGAACTCAACGTTGCGCAATGCCTTTTTACCAGAGTGAGGAAACGAAAATAATTTAATCTACCTAGTGAACTGAACCCAACCGCTTCGTTTACAGTTAAACGTTAGACCACTGCGCCACGTTGGCCTCTAATATAAAGTTATATACAATAGACCAGGAGAGTTAAGCAAATGTTAAATAAAAATAAAAAATAATGTTAAAACTTCATTTAATTTATACTAAAATGAAATAAAAAATTGATTGATTGCTATTTTTACTAAAAATATCGAATAAATCAAATAAGATTATTTATACAAATTCAGATGAATTTGATTCAATTATCGTATATGTATCATCATGAAACTTAGATATTATACGTAGCTGAGGTAATATCACAATAATATAAAATCATCGAACCGGAGTCATGGTGGGACTTGGTCCTGAACAGTGAAGCTCTTCAGAGACTGCTAACCCATTCGAGTTTAGGTTCATAAAATTAGGCATGTAGGTTCCTTGGGGAATGTAGGTCAGTACTAAAAGAATATTTCCCTTTGCAAACGTAAAAGAAACGGTATTTTAGAAATTGAAAGTTGATTGATGATTTTAAGATCCATTCAATTTGTCTTAACAAGTTTGATGTTTGTTTGGTTTAAGCCTAAAACGCGCAATTAACTAAAGCGGCGACACAGAAAATTAATTCTAACGACAACCAAGACGCTGAGCAAAATAACCTTCGTCTTCCACTGGAGTAAGTGATATTTAGTGCTATATAAATAAGCTGGGAATAGGATATAAAATAATAATCATAACAGAAATCACTAATTTCTGTTTTGATTATTTTGTATATTATTTTTTTCAGTTTCATGCTGTTCATTCTTATTCAGGTGATCAAGTGAGTCAGAGGAAACTTGTGTTTAGATATTCCGCTCCCCATTTTCCGCGCAAACATGGCAAATGCGACAGATTGTAAATCCGATTTTAATTCGAAGAAATGAAATATTTGATATTTTAATTTTCTCACTTAACACGTAATGTCGTCAGAACTCGGTCGAATGTGATAAATGGAGTGATTTAATAGAAACGGAGTGTCATAACACTAGGATCTCAGATTCCCTCTGCCTACCGTACTATGATACGGGTACAGCGTAAAGCTAAAAAAAAAGGATACATAAAACTGAAGAGTAATTTTGGTTGAAAACACTAATCTCGGAAATTACTGATTTCAATTAAAATAATCTTTTTGCACTTATTAAGAAAACGTATAAAAATTTAACCGTAATGGGATTTGAACCGTCCAAGCGCTCGACCAACTAAGCCATACGTTTATATTTTATACGTTTTCTTAATATAATAATTTTTCTTTCTCAAGTGTGGAATAACACTTTAAAAATGTTAAAAATATTATTTTTTTGTTGAATAGGCCGTAGACTGTATTAAATCACGTTAATTGTTTCGATGTATCCCACTGTACTAAGAGTTAGAATTGCCTCGGGCACTTAGAATGTGTTAAACGAAATTCATTTTTATTTTGGAGTGGTTTCGATTCTCTTTCGGTGAAATAAATTAAACGGAACGGAATGTTTTATTAATTCGCTTTAGTAAAAAGATAAAGTGTAGTGTTTATTTCCTCATAATAAAGAAGAAAATGGAACTTCACACTAGGTTCCCTCTGCCTTCTATGCTACGCGGCAAAAAGCATTAAGGTAATAATTTAATACATATGACGCCTACACAATTTTGAAAAGCAATATCTCCTAAATGGAAGACAACCTTCATTCCATAATATAATATAATTTATAAAACATTTTAATCAACGAATTCCTAACGGTAACAACTGCCAAACGGCTGTCATCTCGGTGCTAATTTCTAAGATTAATTGAAATTTTACCGAAAATACAAAATATACTGATATTGTTAGAACCAGGGATAAGTTTAATTATATATATTCTTTATTGCACTTAAAAACATATAGGAAACACAAAAATTAAAAGGTTAGTTACCAAATATGATTATTAATAATAAGCCGTAGCGGCTCATTGGACTATGGTCTCACTGTAAGCAATGGTTGTGTGTTTGATCGCTAACAGAGTAAAAACTTACTTAGCTTCTCTTACTTGAAGAAAATGAATATTATCATTATTATAATGATATAAGACCAGATGTTTTTTATTAATCTCTTGTTAGCGTACTCGTGTAAAAGAGGGTAGATTTAGGTGGAAAATAATTATAAAAGCAGTGAAATTGTGTCAATCGGGGGCACTCGCTTGTAAGTGACGGCCCCTATTGGAAGGAAACTAGTGTGAAGTATTGTTAGTAGGTGATACATATCACTTATTGCAATTACATAGTATCCCTTTCAAAATAGTTTAGAATCATATAGACGATATGTGTTTTAACGTGTTTTTTTATTATTACCCTGTTTTCCATACACTTATTATTACCCTGTTTTCCATATTTCGTTTGTTTCGTAGGTATTTTCTCTAAAATCGAACTCAGTACTACCGCATATTCGTGAATGTAACGCGATGGTTGTAGGTTTGATCCTCACTCGAAGGAATAAATTATAATTTATTAATATTTTCATTTCTTCTGTCTGACACCAAAGCAAAAGTCCATCGTTAAGTTCCGCCAATCGCTATACCTTGAGAAAATCGGCGGAAAGTGGGGCAGGCTTAGTGTCTTAACACTATGTTCCCTTTGCCTACCTATACAGAGTGAAGCTAAAAAAAATAACCGCATATACGGACACTTTTCAACTAAGTATAATATATTTTTCATATATTTATTGTTTAGTCTCCTCTCGATTATTCACGGCCATAAACGATATTTTGGATTTTATATAACTAATAAATACCAGAAATTATGAGTTTGATATTTTTTATTCATTCATTATCGGTAGTTAGTTTAATAATATCTAAGTAAAATATTCTTAAACAAATAAAAAAAAATCGTTTCTAATTTTTTTTTAAGCTGAAAAGTTTCAGTTGCACTTACAGAGATAGTTTTTTTAGTTTCGTTTTCAGAGGCAGTCGTGGCGAAGTGGCAAAAAGGATGTGACAGTTGAGAGTTTGAGTTCCAACCGAGGCAATGGAATATTAAAAAACATCATTTCCTCCTTCTGATAACAAGGTAAAACGCGGCGTTGAGTACCGCCACTAGAAGAAGTGTCTTAATGGGAACAAAGTTTCCAGGTTTTCTCTGCCAACTATGTACTGGATAAATTTTCGTTATTCAATTAACATCCAAAAATGGAAATACAAAAACAGTAACTATAGACATCAGAACTACAAAGATATCCAAATATATATACAAACAGCTTAAATCGTCAGCTAATAGAAGTCGTCTTTGAAGTTCAGAATTCAGATGAACCACAAAGCTGACTAATATGATCAATATTATCATAATTTTGTATTAGATTAAACCAATTGAGAGTACCCACCATGCTTAAATTTCCACAGATCAAATATCTTATAAATGAATTTGGTAGAAACTGTGTTCTTTTAGTTGTGTATTTATTAATTTCGTTAACTCAATGTTAATAACACATTTTACTAAGTTCTCTTCATTTACAAAGTTCTTGAGATGGGGTAGTTTTGAATTTGGTTCCAAATCGGGGAAATGAATGAGATTCATTTTCGTAGAAGGTGCTGAGTTCCGAACGGAAAAGCAAAGCGCAAAAAGTGTACATAAGACTCTCTCCACCTACCATTTTGTGTAGAAAAAAAATGAACCTACTTTATAATTGCAATGCAATTAAAATACATACATATATGTTATGTTGCAATAGCTCGGTTTCTTATTGTATTGGATTTTGGGGGTTCGATCTCTACTCTGGGAAAAATATTTATTTCATCACTCTTGTAATAAGACAAAGTGTGGTGTTAAGTAACGCCACTCAATTCTACGCTGTCTGTGAAGTTAGGCGGATAGTGGGAAGAGAGTGTGTGTGTATTTAACCCAAGAATACCTCTGCCTACTTTGCTTGTATATCTAAAAAAAATATTTTTGAGAATAAACGTCAAAATTACTATTGAGGCCAGTCGTGGCACAGGGGCGCAGTGTGATTGTAAGCCGACTGTTTGTGGGTTCAATAGAAGGAATCTCGAGAAAATGAAATATTTATTTAACATTTATACTTCATTTTCTTTGCTCTGGTATCGGGATAAAGGGCGGTTTTGTTTTCTGCGGCGTGAGTTTCTTAACAGTAGGTTCTCTCCGCCTACCCTGCTGTGTGCGGGATACAGCGTGAAGCAGATTTTTTTAAATGTCAAAATTATACTCCTACAATGCTAAAATAATTTAAAGTCATATTTATTATTCTTTAACGGTTCACATCTTTTCAGAATTCGAAATTACTTTTCAGTTTTCATTCATATTCATATTATTGTGAATTCAAAAGTAGTAAACATCTGTTATTTTAACAATCGATTCGCGGAACAATGTTTCTTTTTGAAATTTCATTATATTTCATTCTATACTATTAAAGAAACGTTGAAAACTGACTGTCAAATCTATGGTAGTGGGTTCGATCCCCTGTAAAATCTATGACTACTATCATAGATATGTTGAAATATTTTCATTTTTACAGATCTGTTCGAGGCGTCGCGTCGTGTTCCGCTACTTAAGGCACAGTGATACTATTTGCTATAAACGAAGAATAGTGATTTTAGACTATATTGTTAATCTACCTTACTATGGAGAAAAGGCGTAAGCTGAAAAAATCCTTTGTAAATACTTAAAATTTTCCATAACAATTAGTTTTCTCACCGGTGTTGAGTTCGTCCACTATATAACAAATGTCTTGAAAAGGTGGAATGGAAACAGGGTGACTTACCACTAAGTCCTCCTTGTCCTCTGATATATAATTTCTGTAAAGAAAAATAAAATTTGAAACATTTAAGCTTACACTGATGAACTGTAAGTTTTGTTTGTTGGATGAGCTCTAGATCAAATTAACTTGGGACTTTCTGTAAATTACTTTCTTGTAAAGGCTAGTATAAAATAACTAGCTATTTAGTTTAAACAAATACAAAAGAGGCCAGTCGTGGCGCAGGGGCGAAAAGTGTGACAGTAAAACTGGTTGTGGGTTCGATCCCCACTCGAGGAAATGAAATATTAATTTACATTTATATTTTCATTTTCTTCGCTCTGGTGTCGATGCAAAGCGCGGCGCTGAGTTCCGCCACTCAACACGCAATGCCTCCAGAACTAAGCCGAAAGTAGGGAACTGAGTGCCTTAACACTACCCTCTGTCCACCCTGCTGTGTGCGGATTACAGTGTGAAGCTGATTTTGATTAGATTTTTCAATTTTTTTTTTATGGAGAAGGACAAGGCAAACGAGCGTTCGGGTCACCTGATGGTAAGTGATTACCGCCGCCCACGACCCCGTGCAACACCAGAGGAGCTACAGGTGCGTTGCCGGCCTTTAAGGTGGAAATACAAGAGTGCTATCTTTTTACATATCTTTTTGAGTTAAATGGCGGAATATATTGTTAATATATTAATTAAATAATTCGTTCAGTCCAGTGGGTCTCGAATCTACATCTGTCGTGTTTAGCGGCGTACGCTGTACCACTGCGCCTTTACGTCCTCTATGTTATAAAGAAATATTCACATTTATTTTTTGTTGTGGCGGAACGCTTTGTGATGTAGTTATGTTATCGCAGGTTAAAATTTTGTAGGGAAATTATTTAATAATCCCTCTTTTTAAGAAAAAAAAACTAAAAATTCCTTCATCGTCTACTGTAAGTAAATGTTAGAGACATTGCCTATCGAATACGAATCTCAATGCAACATGTATGTAGAATTTAAAAAATACTCCTCCAAATTTAATCTTAACTCGAAACTATTTTTTGGCTTCACGTTGTAGAAGACACATAGAATGTCAAACAGAGGGAACCTGAATTCTAGAAACATTGCGGTACCACAGCGAAGAAATGATAATATTAAATATTTTTGATTTCCTCGGGTGAAATTTGTCTCGTTTACAATAACACTCATGCCCTTGAGCCACGACTGGCCTCACAAATAAATGAAATTTATTTATATTTTATAATAAAAATATTTTTACCTATATATATATAAGTGAGATAAACGCCTCTAGCATTTACTTGTTATTCATTTAAACAATTAATTCTGTGAAATAGAATACAAATTGAAAAACAAGAAAGTCCTTTTAATATTACAGTAATTGTTCTAAAGGTCTAAAATTTTATTATATCGTATTATTTTGACAATTACTTTCATTCAATAAGTTCTATATCTAATTTACTTTAGCTTTAATTTTTAACGAGGTAGATGAGAAAGAAGAGACTGAAAACTTAGTGTTAGGACACTAAAAGATAAAAATAAAAAGTTTGCAGCGTTATGTTGCGCCAATAAATATATAGTCTAGAAAATGGAGTCTTTTATCATAAGATTCCCTCTGTAAACTTTGCTATACGCTAGAGCGTGAAACTGACAAAAACATCCACATTTTATATTTATGAAACCTAAAAAGCAAAAGTGAAAATAGTAGCTGGTTAAAAATGAAACAGGAACATTGCTAAAAACTGTCACGTACACATCATAGATTATTTTGGGTCTCTCAGGTCTGCACTTAAATATATTATTTAGGTGACGTCATTTCATACATCAGCAAAGAATTATGATGGTAGCCCAG
>DWMY01001246.1:0-15747 GCA_018249775.1 Heliconius hecalesia formosus | reverse complement strand
ATCGTATTATAATGTTATATAGCAAAAAAGAAATCGAAGCAGAGCTGGCATCAGTGGAGCCAGTTATAGCTGCTGCACGTGCGGCCGTTGGAGACATACGACCTGAGGCTTTAAGTGAAGTAAGGATTTTTTTTTTTGTGTTTTAAATGTATTTTACTATATTTTGGGCTATTAAAATCGATAATATCAAAATATATTGTGATTTATGTTGTTAATTCAAATATTATAAGTGATTTTATTTATCTACATGTATAATTTTGTGCAGGTGCGTTCACTTCGTGCTCCACCCGATGTAGTACGCGACGTGCTAGAGGGTGTGCTGCGGCTCATGGGCATTGCAGACACCTCGTGGCACTCCATGAAGAGCTTCCTTTCTAAACGTGGCGTTAAGGAGGATATAAGGTTTTGATATATTTTTATAAATACCTTAATTATAATAAAATTTGTTTGTTTGGCGCAACAATCAGTTGACCGAAACAGTCTTATCATATTTAACAGTGGGTAAACGGAAATATGTAAGAATCATAAATGCAACGAAATTGTGGGCAACAGGTAGTTATAATATAAAATTCATGTATTTTATTTTCTCTCCGTATTGTTTTTGTATAATTATAGTAATCTATACTATTGATTTCTAAATATTTATGTTCTAGGTTACCTGTAAGAGAAATATGATTTATTTACGAAATAATTAGTTTTATTAATCTATCAGTATAAAATAAGTTGAGAGTGCAATACTGTGGTGGTGGTGGCAGCGGGAGCAGATGGCGTTACTGTCGAGATGATCTACAGAGATTGGCGTTGTGCAGTCATCTCGCCTTTGTATAAAGGCAGAGGTTTACAGATAAACTGCACAAGCCACAGATCTATCGGCTTAGCTTGGGTAGTAAAGTTTATGCTAAAATATTGGCGAGAAAATGCAAGGGCTTTAGACCTGGAAAAGGATGTATGGATCAGATCTATTCCCTCCGCACAATCACGGAAAAATTGTCCGTTAACCAAGAAATTTTCTGTGTTTTTGTAGAGGGCATTTGACTGAGTAGTGAGAATGAAATTGTGGGAGATACTACCCCGGTACAATGTGAGCGGTCCCTTGCTGCAGGCTGTAAAGTCTCTTTACAGAGATATTAGAGCCTGCGCGCGAGTAGAAGCTGGTATGTCGCTCTGGTTTGACTTCTAATCTAGTTTTAAATAATGATGCACCTATCAACTTGGTTGTTCGATTTGTATTTGGATAGCTGTCTCCAAGGAGTGAAACAAGTGACATGGGAGTAAAAGTAAGTGACTCGAATGTAAATTACCTGCTGTACGCAGATAATGCAGTGCTCATTGCATCATCAAAATGCGAGTTGCAGGCCTTAGTCACTCTAAAAGAAGGGTGTGATAATAATGGTCTAAGCCTGAATGCAGAATAAGACAAAGGTCCTAGTATTTAAAAAAAATTAAGAAAAGACGGAATGCAAGATTAGTGTAAATGGTAAGTTAGTATTAGAACAAGTGAAAGGAGTGGTATATTTAAGAGGTATTTCAGTAGAGATGGAAGATACAAGATTAACAGGGTAAACGGTGTCTAGACTGCTTTGATGCCACGGCGAATGCACAACTGCACGTTTGGTCGTACACAATGTTGGAACCGACGTTGTTATATGCCAGCGAAATGTGGGTATTACAGAAAAAGAATGAACGAAAGATGAATGCTGTGGAGATGCGATTTTTTCGTAGGATATGCGGAATTAGCTTAGCTGATTGAACATGCAATGAAGAGATACACAGAATGGCAGGTAGCGAGGAATTCATGGTGATAATGAAAAAGAACGTGCTCAGTTAGCTTAGGCGCGTAGAATGAATGAGTGATGAAAGAATAGCAAAAAGGTTTTATGATGGAAAAGTGAGCGGTAAGAGAGGTAGGGGAGACCTCGGTTGACCTTCGAAAACAGTATCAAAGGTTTTGGATGAAGGTCACGCAAAATTCATGAGGAATCCCCGAAGGGCAAGTATGAAGAGATTGATGACAGTGGATGAGGCGAAAGAGGTATGCAGACACCGTAGCGTATGGCTCTCCGTTCACTCTGACTACCCCGCTAGGAATACAGCGAGAACCTACATCCATTGTCTGCTGTCCGTTACAATATGATAATAAAACTTTTCATATAATAAAACCCACAGGTGTTTGGACGCGAGTCAAATAAGCTCGGAGGCGGCGGAGTCAGTGGAGCGCCTGCTGGAGCGGCGCGGCGCGTCGTTCGAGCAGGCGGCGGCGCGGCGCGCCAGTGCGGCGTGCGCGCCGCTCGCCGCCTGGGTGCGCGCCAACCTCGCGCACGCGCGCGCGCTCGCCCGCGTGCGCCCGCTGCAGCTGCAGCAGAGACAACTGCACCAGTGTGTATTATACTAGCATTTGTTTTTTGTACTACTTACTTAATTGTGATTAAGTAAAAGTTATCATTTGGATTTTACATAAAGTTCAGAGAAGAATTAGAAAGGGAGGATAGGAAATTGGGGATAACAAGTTACTTGGATTAGTAAAATATTAGTAACTTACACAGGAACCTGGAGGAAGCGACGGCCTCAGTGTCAGCCCTGGAGAACGGGCTGGCGTCGGTGTCGGAGCGCGTGGAGGCGCTGCAGGCGGCGCTGGGCGAGCACGCGCGCCACGCCGCCGCGCTGGAGCTGCGCCTCGCCGCCTCCGCGCGCACGCTCACCGCCGCCGCCGCGCTGCTCAGCGCGCTCGCGCACGAGGCCGCCGACTGGGACCGAGATGTAAGTATCTTAGCTATGTCTGACTCGGGTCACCTAGGAACAAGGTTTATACTTTCATACATTTTAAGCACGTAAAACTGCCATCTGGTAGTAAAATGTACCTAATCATATTTTTTTTTATTTCATACTTAATCCCGCATATGGAGCCATTACCACCCTTAACATAATGATCGATTAAGTTTTATATATTTTTTTACAATATAAGGTTTTTTTAACTAAAAACGTATTTTAACATAAAAACGTTGTCATATAAAATTCCTTAGTTACTCAAATTTTAATATAAAGTCATACCACAAAATGTAGTACTCTGTACTCTGTTTCGAATAATCAATTTGTACTCATTATTGTCACCACCAACCTGTCATATTTATTTATTTTGTATTTATTGCATAATTTTTAATATTAACATTTTAACTAATTAAAACCAATTCAACTATTTCAGTTACAAAATATTTCTCAAGAAATATTAGAATTAAGCCAGAGATCATTGTTAGCAGCTGGATATCTGATATTTCTTCCTGATCTCACTGAACCACAGGCTAGGTAAAAATATTACATATGGTCCGCGAGGTCTACCCCGAACTTGACATTTGTGTGAGTTTTGTGTTTGATTTATTAAAAATAAAAGTTCAAATTGTCACTGTACAAGAATGGAAAAATGTATATAACCAAGCAGTAGAAAAAAAAACAAAATCGCGTAAAACATACTCAGTTCTTCACATAATGGAACTATTCCTTGTTAACTCAAACGACACATCAGACAAGACTGAAAATTTCGAGGATGCAATGTCGGATATAGAAGAATTGATGGCTTTTTTTTTAATTGATGGCTAATCGAGAAAAATGTGTAAAAGCTCAGAATCGTTGCAAACAGAGATTTGGAAAACTGCTCAAGCTATTCCTCTACGATAAAACTGGACAAGCGCGAGTCGGGCTGGCTCACCGAGCGTTCCGTACAAAAATTGTAGGTGTCGAGGTTTTTTGAAACTCAAGCTTAGCTTAGCCAGAGCCATTTCATCTGATACCTCACTTGAACTAGCGGCTAGCTACTGAATGTGCTAGTTGGCAAATTTCATAATTCTAGATTAATCGAAAGTAACCTATTAATTTTGATTCCTGTCCTATTTCTATTCTTCAGTTCCTATCCGAAACCTTCAATAGTAGCCTTCAGTACTAATTCCTTTCTTAGACCTTTTCAATCTGGCTTTCGAACAAGACATAGTACGACTTCTGCTTTAGTTAACGTGACTGAAGACATTCTACTGGGTATGGACAATAAATAATGTACCATCTTAATACTTTTGGATTTTAGCAACGCTTTTAAGAACGTTCTTCATGAGAAATAAATTTCTTTCTTAATTACCTCAAGGGCGCGACGGCAACACATCCGTATAGATGAAAAATCCCATCTCAGTGTCTCATTTATTAACTTAATTATTAATAATATTTCTTCTCTCTATTATATGTACGACCTCAACAATGATCTAGCTGGGATCCTCAGATGGAGTAACTTTTATGGTATTAATGTAAACCCAGATAAATCGCAGATAGTTGTTATTCGTAGCCACGGAATAATACGTAAGATAGATTGGGCAGGTACACCACGGGTTGTATACGACGGTACCTGCATACCTTTTTATAACACCGTAAAAAATCTTGGTGTATATTTTGACCAAACTTTGTCTTGGTCGACGCACATTTAATCATATTAGCAAAAAAACTTTTTTTTGCACTGAAGTAATTACGACGACTACAATCTTGTCAACCAATACCTACCAAAATTATGCTAACAAATTCTTATCATTACCAATTCTTGATTATGCAGATGCAAGCTTCACTAACTTTTCCGAGAACCAAATTCTTGCAATTCGATCATGTTGGGCCTCCGTAAATATGATTTTTTATCTGAGTATCGCTCAAAGTTCAAGTGGCTATACATCGTCGCCGAAATTAACGTGTTCTTGCCTTCTTCTACTGTGTGCTATTTAGCCCACTGTCCATTCCTACTTAAGGGATAAATTTGTTTTTATGAGTGCACCACGAATTTCAGTTAGACCGTCACGCAATCTAATGTTGCGGATTCCTGTACACTAGTCAAAATTTATTGACCAATCTTTTATACAGAGCAAGCTATAAAGCTGTGGAACAATTTGCCTTTTAATATTCGTCAGATCAAAACGTTACTGACATTTAAAAAATCTGTACGCCAACACTTAATGACGACATCATAAAGCATTTCTGACTAGATTGGATATATTTTATGTATATATATATTTTACTACATGCGTATATATTATTGTGTTTATTAATCAGGTATCGATATATTTTTTTGTATATATTAAAATACGTTTATTGTTTTTTCTTTTTGTTTATATTGCTTAACTACGTTTACCACCCACCTACTTCAAATTATGATAGTTTTTTAGCACTTAGTTTAGAACACATTTTTGTGAATTTGTTTTGTTTTCTTCTGTTTATTTATAAAAAAAATACCTGCTCTGTTTTAGATATACTTAACACAAATGCAAAGCCCAGGTTTGGCCTCGCGCGCTGTACTAGTTCTTTAGAAAATTCATGTAATTTAATGTTATATATGTATAAAAAAATATTTTCAGAGAATATGTGTCTAAGTGGTGTACATTAATAGAATATGATGATAATTCATTTTCTATAATAAATTTTTTAACGACACCTGAAAAATTATTAAAATGGGAAGCTGATGGCCTACCATTAGACCAGTCGGCTATCAAAAATGCTGTATTCATCGACCAGGTAATAATTTGACTTGTATAGTAAAATGAGAATAGTCATTGAGGCTTGTTGTGGCACAGGAACACTAGCGTACAACTGTAAGCGAATGTAAACTCAAGAAAATGTAATATTTTATATTTTTATTTCCTTCGCTCTGGTAACAACAAAGCGCAGCGTTGAGTTCCGCATCTCAATACGCAATATGTCAAAAAATATGTGGCGCGTGGGCAACGTAGCGTTTTGACACTAGATTTTCTGTGCTTACCCTTCATATGTGCGGGATACACCTGCGTGAAACTAATAAAAAAAATGAATTCAGTACGTAGAACACGGGTGTGGATTGACCCCGCTAGTGGTGGACGGCGAGGAGGGCGCGGACGGCGCCGCCGCGTGGCTGCGCGCCGCGCTGCCCGCCGCCGACGCGCTGCCCGCGCACGGCGACCACCTGCGCACCGCCCTGCAATGTGCTGCTAGGTTTACTCATTTAATGACACTGACAATGGATGTGGACGCTGAATGGAATGGATGGACAATGGCCTATCCATTACTAATGATGCATAATAAAAATGAATATAAAATATAAATAAAAAGTGTAAAATAAATGAGAACAAAACTAATAATAATCACTATTACTATACTAATATATATATATTATAATAACAATAATTGATACCTTCAGTTTTATGGAAGTTCATATACAATATAAATATGAATGAGAAAAAAACATACACGACGTTAAAACTACATCTTTTTTCATTTTTAGAATACACACACACACACGTTTGAAAAATGTATGTATATCACACAGATTAGGGCGTACATTGGTGATAACGGAAGTGGAGCGCGTGGAGGAGTGGTGGTGGTGCGCGGTGCGCGGCGCGGCGGTGCGCGCGGTGCTGGCGACGCGCGCGCCCGCACTGGCCGCCCGCAGCGCGCCGCACGTGCGCGCGCGCCTCGCCCCGCTGCACTTCGCGGCGCGCCACCACGCGCTCGTCGGTACGCATCGGATACACCTTTCCTCCGCCACAGGCCAGGGTTCCAAGAAATTCCTCTGTAAACCACGGCGGCTACACGCTTTCCTCCCCACTCGAACACAGTCATCAATATAACTGCACATGCTCTTAGCATTATGATTTTTATCAGTTATCAATTTTTCAAAAAGGAGGGGGTTCTTAATTCGGTTAGTGTTTTATATATATACACACACACCAATAACGCCGAAATTTCTAAACCGATTTACGTGATTCTTTTTTATTCGATGGGAGCTGCTTGTCATTTGACCCACTAAAAAAATATTTAGTTGGTTCCGGTAATTTAAATTTTATGAGCATTATAATTATTCGATATTATTACAGACAAAAAAAATATTAAAAAGCATAAAATAACTTAATAAAAATTTAATTTAGAATTCTTCTTATGCAAACCGTGCTACCTACTGGTAGATTTGAACTCAATGCTAAGACCTAGCCTTACTAAGGACTAGGGGCAAATATTTGGGGTGTCGGAATTTTGTATTAAAAGCAATACAATTGTGATAAAATAAATTTATTACAAGCCAATCTTCTTTTCATATTTACCTTACTGTGCTAGATCTTTTTTTATCAATTTTACAAATTATTTGACTATTGAATGCATTTCCAGATCAACTCATACACTACGCTATGCAGAAACAAAATCCTGAAATGAATAAAAAATCCAAAGAGATTAAACTTACAAAAGCGACACTACAAAAGCAGCAGCACGAGTTACAAGTAAGCGTTACCGAGATAATTGCCTATTTTGCATTAATCAGAATTGACAATATAAAGACTCTTTCTGTAATGTAAAAACGTTGCCAACTCCACTTAAAAATAAGCAAAGTTGGCAGCCTAGAGTTAATACTCTGTTAAGATTCTGTCCTTACACTGCCCAAGCTTAAGACTTCGCTTTGATTCGTCAAGCAGAGCAAGGATGAAAACAATTCCCCGGAAGGGGAATCGTGGTTACCCGCGACCGTAACATTGTGCAGTTGCACCACGACGGTCCCATAAAATTTTAATAATAAAAATTTTCATAGGAAAACCTACTGAGAGATTTGTCTAGCAACGGCGACATCTTAAACGATGCGAACCTACTCTCGTCTCTCAACAAGACGCAAAGCACGAGCGCTACGATCGGCGCGGCGCTGGACGCCACGGCGGCCATCGAGCGGGACACGCGCGACGCCTGCGCGCGCTACGAGGCCAGTGCTAGCAGGTATATTGTATTGAGGACAACATTCGAAATGTGTAATAGATGGTTCTAACGCGCAGCTGTGCGCCCGCAGGTGTGCGCGCCTCGTGCTGGCGGCACGGGCGCTGGCGGCGCGGCGCCCGCTGCTGGCGCTGCCCGCCGACCACGTGCGCGACGTGTACGTGGCCGCTGTCCACGCCGCTGGGGTACCACTCCGCAATATTTACCACATATCTAGGATAAGTCTAGCCGCAACCAATGAATGCCCTTTTCTACTAATTTTGATTGATACAAGTGGTACCGACAACGATGTTAATCTGAAGTCCGTAATACTTGTAACAACATATTGTCTATTTAATATACATAGCGTGATCTAAAGAGAATTATAGTTATTGCGCAATCGTAATTGGACACTACTTTTGCGAGTCTTCTTTTTATATCTACTCTTAAACTGAACTTACAAATACAAATAGCACAATGACACGACTATATAATAAACAATAAAAAAACTAAAAAAATCCAATGTCAACCCTATCTAACTGTAACTTTACGGAGAGTTTCAATAAAGGCAAGGCAAGGTTACAACCAATTTTTTGGACAAAACTTGCATATTTTATTAAATGTTGGCATTCCATTGAATTAGGGATGAAATAATAGTTCTTCTAAGAACAGATGAATCAAAACCATCTAATGTCGATTTGTGAGGCAAACTCGTTTTATTCTCGAAGGCGATTTAAAATTATATTATTTATTTATTTATTGTTTGTTATATATGTTCTATTATGTGTAGGTGTTTATAAGTTAATTAATTACGATGGCAGCGTAGGGTCCAAAAAAAACCCAATTAAATAAAATACTTTATTAAAATTAGCTTATTACTAAACAGGTGAGACTTGCTCAAAGTTGGAGACAAGAATGATTTATTTATTACATTTATTTTTAATGTTAATTAATACAATGGATGTAAAATGATGCGGGGATTCATATAACAGATTATTACAATTCTAAGATCTCTATGCTAAGTGTATGAAATGTTGTGAGAAGTCTATGTCAGCGATTCCCGGGTTGTGTGGGAAAGTAACAAGTTCACTTTTACAGTAGACGGTTGATACACAACCACATGTACGTTTATATTTTTTTTTTAAATATCGTCCCAATTTTGCAACACATTTTGACCCACCTTATTTTGACCCACTTTTAACCCCTTAATTGTTTGAACTTTTTCTCAACAGAAATAACATGCAGCACAACAAAAAAGAGTGAATCTTAAACATATTTTATCTTTGATAATTTTATTGTTTTGTCTTAGGAGTCTGTAAATGATGAAGAGATAGTAAAATACTTCACAAGAAAAATTGTTGAACGTGTACTATTAAGTCTACATAAAAAAGATAAATATATAGGCGTTATGTATCTGCTACAGAGTGTGTACGATGATATTATACCGCAAAAGGTGATTATTTTCTCATATGTTTGTTAAAATAATATTTTTCGCTTTCCTACACGTAGAATAGGGATAATCTACTTACATGCAAAATTTCAAGTTCAGTAATTTTCTCTATCCAGTAGTTATGGATTTATTTTCTTTAAGTGTCTATTTAATCATATTTTTTTTATCTACAAAAGCAAAAAAAATCAAGTTTATTGTTTTTTATGTTTTCTGTAGTTAAACAATATTTTAACATAAACATTTCGTTTCAGCTTTGGCAGTTGTTTGTTGGAAATTTCAATATAATGGAAGACAAGGCTATTTTATTGGATATAAAAAATAAATTCAATTGGATAAAGGGTGATTGCTTGCGAAAAATAACACTAATAAAGGTTTGTAAGGCTTTATATAAAATTGAACGTGTTATAATGAAAGAAAAATATGATAAGGCCGCCGTAGCGCAACAGCAACGTCTGACTGCAAACGCGAAGATTAGGAATTCAATTCACACTGAGAGAAATTAATAAATTTTGTCCTCACTCTAGTAAGAAGATAAATCGTGGCTTTGAGTTCCGTCACGCAATATTTCGAAAATTGAGTGATGCACGGGAAACAAAGTCTTAATACTAAGTCCCTTCTGCCTATCCTGCTTTATACGGGATTCAGGGGAAAAAGACGAAAAGTTTCCTTTTTTTACCTCAAAGTTTAACATCTTTATTTGCAGATGCAAGATGAAGACTTATTTTCACGACTTTCTCTCGAGAAGCCAGATGTGTGGTTGGAATTTCAAAATTCTGGGGAGCTACACTCGATCAGCACTTTAAATATTAATCAATTCGAGAAAATATTAGCGGTGATGGCGTTGCGTCCAGAAAGCTCTTATAGAGCAATAATTGCATTCGTAAACGAAGTTATAGGTACTAAATTATCTTAATTTGTTTGTTTTTACTGAGAAATGCCTGTAATGCATGTATATTTGTCCATTGGTACTTTAAGAGGGTTCTAAAATTTGGCAAAATGTAAGATGTTACATTTTGCCAAATTTACAAAGAATACAAAAAAGAAAACAAAACTAAACATAGGTATTCTGTGTGTATATCATAGACATTCCATACAAAATTAGTACATACGCACGTAAATTGTAAACGTAAGTTTGTGCCCTTGCGCCACAACAACCTAATATTGTTGCACCTACAAAAAAAAATTAAATCAGCTTCACGCTGTATCCCGCACACAGCAGGGTAGGCAGAGGGAACCTAGTGTTAAGACACTCCGTTCCCCACTTTCCGCCAAATTCTGGAGGCATTGCGTATTGAGTGGCAAAACTCAACGCCGTGGTTAACCTCGACACAAGAGCGAAGAAATGGAAATATAAATTCAAGAAAATATTTTAACTCCTCGAGTGGGGATCGAACCCACAATCAGTCGGTTCCACAGTCACGCTTCGTGCCGCTGCGCCACGACTGGCCTGTTGCACTTATTTCTCTATAAAATATAGTTTTTAATAGTGATATATGTGTGATATGAGCAGGGTTGAACGTCATGCGCTCGGAGGCGTTGAGCGCCGCAGCGCGCTGGTCGCGTCGGACTCGGCCCGCGCTGCTGCTGGCGCCCCACGCGGCCGACGTGCTGGCGGCGCACGCTCGGTCGCAGGGCCTCACTCTTACTACGGTACATTTTTCCTTCCTTCCGACCTTCCTGACCTTCCTCCAGTATCTTTGATACTGTGTTTTGCAAGATCAACGGAGATTTCCGCCTACCTCTCTTACCGCTCGCTTTTCCTTCATATATCTTTTTTGCCATACTTTCATCACTCATTCGTTGGATGTCCACCTGATTACGTTCTTCTTCATTCTCACCGTGATTGCTTCGCTATTGCAGAATAGTGAGTTCTGTGTATCTCTTCATTGGGGATTCCATCAGCTAAACTGACTGCATATCCTACGATCGCATCTCCACAGCATTAATCTTTCTATAATCTTCTTTTGTAATACCTACCTTTCGCTGTCGTATAACAGCGTCGATACCAACACTGCATTGTCATACGGCTAAGGCACCGTTAACTCTATTACCGGTAGCAATAAGCCTTTTCACATCCATCGTATCTTCCATCTCTACTGAGCATACTTCCCAGATATACCATTTTATTTATTTGTTCTAATGTCTTACCATTTACGCCTCTTCTTCTCTTCTTTTGTCTTCTTCGGATTAAATCTTAGATCATTATTTTCACATTCTTTGTTTTATCATGATATATTTCTATTGATATATACAATTAAAATATTCATATATCATAAGAAAATACATTTTTTATCTAAATATAAAGTTTCGGGGGATCGGAGGTTAAAAAAGATGTATGACGTACGCAGGTGCATATCGAGGAAGGGCGCTCGGCGTGGGCGGCGGCGCTGGCGGCGAGCGCGCGCGCCTGGCTGGCGGTGGTGGCGGGCGCCTCGCCTCTATCTCGCGACCTCGTCAGTTTTGTTACATCCCTCTCAACATATCCGGTCAGTTGTTTTAAATATACTATCTTGTTGTTGTTTTAAATATACTACAAAAAATAGCCCTTTTTTTCTAAAATTCAGGCTTAGCTTAACCAAAGCCCTTTCATCTGATCCCTCACTTGAACTAGCTTTAATACCAAATTTTGTTTTGGGTATTTTTTTTTAAATTTAAACACAAATGTATAGTTTTCAAATTTTTCCCTAAACAAGTACTTACCTGTAGATGCTAGGTGGCAAATTTCGTAACTCTAAGTTAACTGGAAGTACTCTATTAATTTTTATTACCTTTATAGTGTATAATAATAATGTGAAATACACGTTTTTTGCGATATAAATGGTCATATGTTTTTTTAAGTAAATATGGTGATGAGTGTATAGGATAAGGAAAAGTTACGAGTTAAAAGGCAAAGGAAAGAAATAACATAAAACATGTAGTTTTATCAAGAAAAATATATTATAAAAAGGAAAAAAAAACACGAAGTAAAGAAAGCACACAGTAAGAAAGCAATGAAGGTAAAATTACGGAAGGATTACAATGGATTATGGAAGTTAAAACCGAAAAACTCAATAGGATTACGTAATTACGAGTAGCCGCGGTACAAAATCAAGCGTGCGGTTGTCGCGAGTAGCTCGACGAGTGAGCTCCCGGCGGCGGTCGGTGCGGTGACCGGTTCCGCGAGAACAAAGTTCATTCGATTTTTTCAAGAAATCATGAGACCGTAAATCTGAGTATATGGTTTGAAATTCAACTCTCACTCTCTATATCTGCAAGTGTTACAGAGATGAAAGCTCTTGACAGATAGACAGGCAGACGGACAACAAAGTGAAGATAACTTAAGGGTACCTTTTTCCTTAAAACGCACGGAACCCTAAACTAAAGATCTTTTCTATAGTTTTGGATAATATCTCTGGATTCACCAAGATTTGTCTCTTAGTTTACACCTAATATACTGACATTTACTTCATAAGCTTGACACACTTATTATATTAAAGAAAATAGCCTATGATTATAGTAATAAATGTACTCATAAGGAAGTTTTAATGAATGTTTGTTGTATATTTTAGGAAAATGAATTAGGAGAGGAGTTTCGTTTATGGATAGTAGCAGAAGATAGAGAGATACCACCGATGTTGGCCAATTTGTGTGTTAATGTCGTTATAGAAGTAAGTTATAGAGACTTTAAATTATGTAAAATGTTTATGTATGTATATGTTTCTTGGACTTTTACTTAACGAAGTGTTGCAATCGCTACATAAGTTTTTGTGAGTAAGAGTACCTTATATTTATATTATTATTTTGGATTGTCTTGGCGCAGCGACACAGCGTCTGACTGTAAACGTGACAGTTGCAGGCTTGATGCACACTGTTAACAAATGGATTACATTAATTTCCTCACTCTGGTAGAAAGACAAAGTGCAGCATTGAGTTCTGCCACTCAACATCAGATCTTAAGATCATCTTAATACTACATTCCCTCTTGACTAAGCTGCTATATGAGGAGTATAATGTGAAATGAAAATATTTATATTATACTATTTTCAGCCGCCAGAGGGCGTAAAACGTAACGCGTGTGGCACGTTGTCAGCGTGGGCGCGCGAACCCTTCGCCTCCACACCCGCGCGCCTGCTCGCGCGCCTTGCGTTGGCACATGCTATTGTGCAAGAGCGCCGTAACTACATACCTTTAGGTACTTATGAATATTTACAATGAATAACACAAGTATCAAACTATAGTAAATCTTGGGGTTGAAATTTGTAGGATCATTTTATTGCTAGTAGCATAACATAGTAACATAACTGATCGACGGGACCATGCCGCTGGTCGGCGTGATAGCGTCTGACTGGAAAAGGAAATTCGAGACCAGGGCCGAGTGAACGCATTATCTGGAAACACAAAATGCGGCGTTGACTCTCACCACTCAACATTTCATGTATTGAAAATTGTTTTATACAAGATACAGCGTGGTGCTAAAAATGTATTGAACGTATAACGCAGGTTGGTCGCGCTACTACGCGTGGTCGTGGGGCGACGCCCGCGCGGCGTGCGCGGCGGCGCGGGGCGCGCGCGACGACGCGGGCGCGCGCGCGCTGCTGGCGGCGCTGTACGTCGCGCGCGTGGACGCCGCCCGCGACCGCGACGTGCTGCGCGCGCTGCTGGCCCGCTGCCTGCGCGACGCCGTGCCCGTGCTGGATGCTGCCCCGCAACGAGCCAGCCTTCATGTAACTAACTTTTTAATTTCTTTTGTACAGTTCTTTTCCTTGAAAGGAAAAATATACATGTGTGTTTAATACGTAGACTGTGAGGCTTAATGCGAAAAGAGTTATTATTTTTTTATGACGACTATTATTTTATTTGAAACTTAAACACCGTTAGGAAAGAAAAATACTTATTTAGAAATTGTTGTTCATTAAAAATGTTTAAAATATTAAACACCGTTAAAGTTCCATTCGGCGTTAATAAATATACATTTTAAAACTAGGATTACTAGGATTATTTACTCTGAGTATAGTATTAGAATCTACCTGATCTTTATCCACCGCCCGAATGCCGCTAGTTTGTCTGTTATAACTTAACTCTTTATTTTAATGTTACTACATTTTAAATTTAAGCACTTTTTATTTAAGCTTTTTAATAATATAAATACAAAATAAACATAATTCATTTCAGATTTTACATACATATAATGTTAGTGTGTTAGTAAAAAATTTTTCTTATAAATTATGTCAACTATTGTTAGTTGATTATTTTATATGACCTAGAATTTTTTATTTTATTTTTATCTCTATCAAATAAATTAAGTATGTTTTTGTACTAGGACTACATAAGTGCATTGGAGTCTCTACCAGACATGGACCCGCCGCAGCTACTAGAGTTGCCCGCCAATTGTCGTATCGCTTGGGAGAACAACGCCACTGATAACGTCATTTCTGGGCTACAAGGTTTGCAACCAATCATGTATTTTTTTTAATATTATGAAAAATATCGTCATATATTATATGATTTATAACACGGTTTAACCTGATTATGTTGGTCTGAATGTGACTTCATCATGTAGAGAAAAATTGGACTTTGGTGTAATCGTCCCTTATGATTTATCTTCCAGCATTCCAGTGTAAGAGAAAAAAAAGATATATTTTACGAGTTCTTTAAATATTTATTGTTTAATTTACAGATTTAAATTCGGCGGATGTTGTCAAAAAAGGAGATACATCTGCATCGCTGAAAACTATATTGTCTCTTTGGAAGAAACATATGAATGGCAGTCCTCTAGTGAAACCTACTTACTATATTCAGACGGTACGCTTTGTTTTTTACTAAGAATAATAAGTTTTAGCAAAATTTTCAAATAATCTGAAGAATAGATACTTTCAATTAGATTTTTTACAAATGTTGCCCTAAGCGGACTTTGGTACTTCTGAATTAGTAGTATTTTTTGTCCACACGCTATAATTTGTTAAAAGTAGGTTAAGATACTCCGTTTTCCATTTTTCGAGACATTGCGTGTTTAGTACCTGAACTCAACGCCGCGCTTTGTGTTGTAATAGTAATATTTGTTTGACAGAAGCTGTGCGGGTGGTGGGGCGCCGCGTGCTCGGCGGAGGCGCGCGACGCGGCGGGCTGCGCGCGCGCACTGCACGCCACGCTGGGCGCGCGAGCGCGGGCCGCGCCGCCCCCGCTCTTGCACCAGGTAAGTTACAGCCTTTGCCGCTTATAACAAAATCCCCATAATTGACCTAAAACGACGCTGTACACAGCAGGGTAGGCAGAGAGAACTTAGAATTAAGACACTTGTTTCCCCGCTTTTCGCCGACCTTTGGAGGCGGAAAATGGGGAACGAGATCAATTTCTGACAAAAACTCAAAATCATGGTCTTTTTAATTAAAATCTTAAATTGAAAATTTACATTTTAACCTGTCATATACTACCATCCCAAACATGGTTGCGCTCGCTTAAACCAAAAATGTTAAAAAAGAAATATATAAGTTTAAAAAAGTATACATGATCTTTATGTAAATTAATGGCCTTAAGGTCAGTCGTGGAGCAGGAGCACAAAATGTGGTTGTAAACGCGATAGGTTATGAATTCGAATCCCA
>DWMY01001245.1:0-15749 GCA_018249775.1 Heliconius hecalesia formosus | reverse complement strand
GTTGAAACTATTAATGACTTGACGTTATATTCTCAAATTACAGGGGGCAATGTCGGGCGCCAGTGTCAACCCGGCGCGCAGCTTCGGGCCCGCGGTGCTTCAGACCTTCCGCTCCGACCACTGGGTCAGTATCTTTTAAATTATTAAAATATAATAGCCCTTTTTATTAAAATATAATAAAAAGGGCTACTTCACAAAATTTTATTCTTTAAAACTTACGTAGGTAAGTAATTCATATAATTTCAAATTATATTAGTATTTGACATTCCTGGAAGACATGGCGTAGGTTTTATTGTTAAACACCGTCTTTAATATAATATAGAAAGCTATTTCGGCCTTTCGAAAGAGAAGCCATGTTGGAGCTGAAACTTGAAAGTGCCAGCTTATCCATCACTCAAGTCTACGCCCCCACTGCACAAGCAAGCGACGATGAAATCGATAACATCAATGCGAAAGTAAACAGGGCAATAGAATTAGCACACAAAGATTTCATATTAAGGGGCGATTTAAACGCTAAAATTGGAATACCAAATAAAGAGGAACATTTAATCGTGAAAGCACATGGATGGATATGGAATCAGAAACGAGAGAGGATAAAGACTAATCGATTACGCCAATGGAAACAAACTGACAATTTTAAACACTTATTTCAAAAAAAAAACCAAAAACAAATGGACTTGGCGCTCACCGGATGGAGCCAACAAAAGTGAAATTGACTTTGTGCTGTCACCGACACCGACCGACCTCATCTGTTTAAACATAGAAGTACTGAACATCAGCTATGCTTCAGATCACAGACTACTACTACTAGAGCTACTATTGTACTATTGTATGATACATATGTAGAATAAAATTTACTAACTATCAACACAGTACAATAGCAAGCGAAGAAGAAATCACAAAGTTTAAAGAATACCTACACTCCTACACATCGAAAGATCAAACGTTTGCCTACTATCCCAGTCCAGAAATATTACATCTTAATCAGAACCATCACTTCAAGCCTAAAAAGCCCCCGAGTAGCATAAAATAAAAAGAAACGCCACAAAATATATTCAGAACACACATCAAAACTATTTAAAAGAAGACAAAAGTACATGGGTTGCGGGAGCTCGAACTCGAGCACTATCTTTATGAGTCCTGAGCCAGCCGCGATGTCAGAAAAGTTCAGATACTTTGGATCCGTTATGCACAAGTTTGGAAGCATGGATCACGATGTCCATCGCTAAGCGCTAGATACGCGCTTCCAGGATCAAACGGCGGGAGGTGACTGGTGTGATGTGCGATCGCAGAATACCGCCCAAGCTCAAGGGGATGCTATAGAACATCATTCGACTGGTTCTTTTATACTGCTGCGAATGTTGGCCAGCACTATATCGGCACACTCAGGAGCTTCAAGTCACGGAAATGAAGATTCTGAGGTGGATGTGCGGCGTAACTCGGTCTGACCGCATACGTAACTCATTCATTCGAGGTAGTCTTGGAGTCTGCGATGTAGCGGATAAGCTCCAAAAGCGTCGTCTAGGATAGTATGGCCTAAAAACTATGTCGTATGGTACTTCCATGCTTTGTCTGTCCCTGGAGAGAGACCTCCCGGACGCCCAAGGAAGCACTGGTTGGATGTCGTGATGCAGGATATGAGAGCAAATGGACTAATCACTGAAGATGTTATACACCGTGCAAAGAGGAGAAAGTTAAGTAGGATGACAGACCCTGGCAACATACGCCGAGATTAATTGAAGGAGGAACAAGAAGTTTAGTTATGGCCTCTTATTTGAGCACCTACAAAGTTCTTAACAATATCACCCATTAGCATCAGAAATTATAGGCAGGTAGTAGCCTATAAAATTTGTATGTACTAATTTAATTTATGCCTCAGCAATTATAGTGGGCCCGGTTGATCCAGATAGGTAAGATTTAATTATATAGGGATATTACAGTGTGAAGTATATTGTATTATATGCATTGCAGGTGTACTGGGTGGGTCCGCTGGTGGGGTCTGCGCTAGCGGCGCTGCTGTACCGAGCGGTGCTGCGCCCCGCGCCCGCGCCGCGCGCCTCCACGCCGCACCTCGAGGACCTGCCGCTACACGACAAGCAGGAACACTAGATACGCTCTATGACGCTATTCGCCACGCTCTGGCCACTCATACAAAAGACAATTTTTTTTACCGTTTATTACTATTATATTAATCGACAGACAGATTTATGTTTGTCACTACACTGATGTAGTAGTCAGTTGCTTATATCTCCGAGAAACATATTATTGTGTGATAGTCGAGCGCAACATCTGCTCTTAAAAAAATTAAATATTTATAAATATTAAGACGACTCTTAGAACAGTAGCCCGACATAGATACGTATTTTATGAATGAAAACATCTCAAGATTGATTTCAAAGTTGAGAGTTTATAAATACAGGCCTCAGTTGTAGCACACAACACACACACATAGACACAGGGTACATATAAAAATAAAAAAATAAACTATTTTCATTAATGTTTACTTTATTGTAAAAATTAAGTTTAATTGTAGATTATAACAGGTATCACTCTCTATGACGTTGTATTTTTTATGATTGTAAGTAATAAATATGTTTTTATAATTTATTTAGTGTTTTTGTGCAATATCAACTCCATCGCTTACACATCTGTCACAGTTGAGCGTTGCGGGTAGTGGATACTGGACACAGTACCACCTCGTGGAACCAGTCAAATGATTATTACTCAACCGGGCTGATCATTATTTCAAGGGAAATCACAATATCTTACAAATAGGCACTACTACTAATCATAAAAGAACCGGGGCGGCGGGCGATGCAAACTAAAAAATGTATGTATCATAATTATTTATTACAAAATAAACACAGCGCGTGGACCTCATAAGCGCTTGAGGATGCGGCGCCGGTCGCGCGCGGAGGGGGCGGGCGGCGCGGCGGGGGCGGCGGCGCGGCGCTCGCGCTTGGCGCGCGGCTCGCCGGGCGCGGGGGCGGCGGCGCCGGCGGGGGCGCAGGCCTGGGGCGCCGCGTGGATGTCGGTGTAGAGCTTGGCGCGCGCGTAGTAGTCGTCGTAGCGGTCGCGCAGCAGCGCGGCGGCGTCGGCGTTGAGCGCGGAGTCGGCGTTGGGCGCGATGAGCAGGCACTTGACGGCGAGCAGCGCGTGCTCGAGGCCGAGCTCGGGGCGCCAGTCGCGCTTGAGCGTGTTGACGCACACCTCGCCCGCCGCCGACACGTTGGGGTGGAAGATCTTGGTGAGGAACACGGCGCGCGGCGGCGCGGCGGGGAACTCCCGGCCCAGCGCCAGCCGCACGCGGAACACTCCGCCCGCGTACGGCGTGCCCGCTACAACACACAATTTAAATTATACAATAAGCACCTTCAATTTTTTTATCAAACTAGTGTACAAAGTAGTAGTAGTAGTAGTATGTAAAGGGAACGTAGTGTCGAGAAACTAAAGTCTCTTTCCGCCCAAATTCGAAATGTGACATATTGAGAGGCAGAACTCATCGGTGCACTTTATCTAGCAGAGTAGAGAAAAAAATGAATATAAACATTAAATTATCAATAACTATTACATGTAACTTTGTTATTTATATTTGGCAACTAAATGTTACAGTACTACAAACAGACAAAGTAAATTATTTATTACAATTTTCTGTCTCTTAAATTTTAATCAATTAACAAAATATGTACGCATTCATCTACTGATTTCAAAAAAGTAACCATAATTTAAAAATTCCTTTATACACAAAATAAGTGTAATTTTTTTTTATAATTAGAGGCCAGTTAATTGACAGGCACAAGCAATGAAATATTTAATGTTGAGTAATAATAACATAATAAGGGATGATAATTTAAACTATTTATAATTATGATCATTCTATTTCAAATAACATAATAAGAGTCTATATGAGGAGCTACACTTCACACTACCCTCACTCATCCTATAATTTTGGAGACATTACATGTTGAAAAGTTAAAGAATGCAACACTTTGTCTTGTTAACTAGAAGCAAGGATATAAAAATAATTAATTCCCACATGTTGGAACCTAACCCACAACTGTGTATATAGTCCGGTGCTGTGCTGCTCAGCTGTGACAAATAGCTTCACACTCTTGGTCAAACCAGAATAGATAAAAGTTGAATACAACCCATAATACATTTAAGGTGTCAGAAGTAACTCAATTTAGTTTTCTTAATTGTAAATTTTATATATTGTATAGCTTTTCCCAATTCATTGATGGCATCTATCTAACTATCACTGTCTGATATCAGTATTGAATGTCTTCAACTAAACAAACGCATCTATTTTGTAATAAAAGTATAAATTAAAAAATACACGAGGCAAAAAATCTGAATAATAAAATTTACTTTATTCTTTATTTGTTATTCTTGTCAACTGTCGACACTAAGATAATAATTAAAATAAATTTATTAACTGATTTCTTCTAATTATTATAATTATACTTATATTCTGATGTAAAGTAAATCATTGTATTTTTGATATTAGTAGTTAGTAATATCCCACAATAGATATTTACTTAATTGACAATTATATAGACTTATCAATCAGTATAATATGTACAATTTTGTTCAAATTTAGTACATGTCATAAAACAATGAATTGCTGAATTAATCAGTATAGAGCTAATAAAGCAGGTTTTTAATTAGGAATTTGTTATTGGATTTCTAACTATGTAGAAGTTTATAAAACTAGAAACTTTTCATCAATATCTCGCTAGACACCTGCTGCATGCAAGTAAAATGTCAGTCAATCAGAAACATATCTTTGCTCTTCAATGGGGAATTTAAAGATTAAACATAATCAAACAGCTACTAGTCTCACTTTGAGATTTTACTAAATATATTTTGTATGAAATATGTAAATATAATTTGATTTGATTTTATGTAAATATAATTCCAGCATAGCTATATAGAGGATTATAATACAATTTGTTCTCTAGTTGAATAATCAAGACAATACCTGGGCCTTCTATGAGAGCAACAACATCAGTCAGGTCGTCTTCGCGAACAACTAACTTTATGCCCGAGGGTGGGTTCGCTACAAGTCGCCGCAGTTCTCGCGCCACACCGCGCAGAACTTGAGGGCATACGTTTTCTACATTCGACATTGTCCACCGTCACAAAATGAGTTATCCTATACGGTGAGCGATGCTCACTGATATTTAAAGTTACACCATTACAGTTTGTAAAACAAACTTCGTACAAAATCCACAATTTTTGGTCCAGTTTAGCAACAATAAAAAACACTTATTAAGCAAAAGACTACCTCAAATATGTTTCGCAATATATTTCACAAGCCTTATCCTATACTTTAAGAAGAATGAAAACAACAAAGCATATACTGTGTTGATAATTCGTTAGAGAAAAATAAAAAATCTTTTACAGGATTGAGAGTAAGTAATTTGGCAGTTAGGAACAGATAAAAAGAATATTGTCAAATTTAAATTACATACAACTAGACAACAGATACACAAACACAATCCACAAGCCATGTCTTTTATATTTTGCTTATGGCAGTTCTCCTAAAATTATTATTAACCAAAAAATACGTTTTTTTAATAAAAAGCGTGTAAAGCTAAAATTTTGATGTGAGATATAAGCTTGGACACTGTAATGCACGTTATTGAAGTGGCATCTATGAACTACCCATATTTATTTAAAAAAATAGAATTCGCTAAAAATGTGATGTGATACGGACTATGACAATTATTTAGAATAATGATAATTATATATATGTAAAGAATTGAAATTAAATATTTACTTACTTAGCTGTTTACTCACGCTGTTTTACTAGTGGGGAAATCAGAGAGAACGGAGTGCCAAACGCTACGGTCTCTGCATACCATTTTCTCCTTGTCTACTGTCATCAACCTCTTCATATTATATGTCCTCAGGAGGGTTCTTTTACTTTTTACGTGACCTTCCTCCAGTATCTTTGATACTGTGTTTTCGAAAGTCAACCGAGGTCTCCCTTCCTCTCCTACGACTCACTTTACATTGATAAATCTTTTTTTTGCTATTCTTTCATCACTTATCCATTCGCTCGGTCTTCTACATTATTACCGTAAAAAGTATGATTGAGTTATTCCTAGTGGATCAGTGTACTTGAGATCAAGTTATGGACACGCAAGTGCTTAGGATACTGTCCTGCGAACAGAACAGACCCATTCAAATTGAAAACAGACGCCTATTAGAATAGGCGTTTGTTTTCAATTTGAATATTGCGCACAGGCAACTGCACGAGGCATCCAAATTAGGAATCGAATTATTGCATAAGAAGCTGGAAGTTCTAAGATCCATCGATTAGAGAGGAATAAGAAAAGTGCTTTCAAAATATTATACACCTGTGAAACAAGAAATAAAAATGTTGAAATATGCTCCAGGCACAGGCACAGACAGAAATGTGTAGTAAATAAAAACGAGGCTTTAGCAAAAAGCACGACAAATGGTGGGATAAGAAAGTGAAAGAAGAAAGCATGACAGGATCATAAGGGAAATACAAAACATTTCAGATGAGATTTTTATAATTCCCGAGTTTATTTATTAATTTACTTATTTAGAAAACGTATAAAAATTTTACCCAACCAGGCGCTCTGACCACTAAGCCAAACGTTCACGTCAAGCAATTTCGACGTAGCTTCGTTTGGTAATCTACTTTCGGCCCGAGCTACCCTACCCTACTCGCACTTGCACCTCGCGATATAATTAAGTACTTCCATACTTGCAAGTATCGTCTGTAATATATAAAATATACATAAAGCTAATTATTTATTACTAGTGGCCCATTCGCGGCTTCGCTCGCATACCACTTATAATTGTTTTATTTTCCTGCATTTTCCATAAGATAATCAATATAAATTATATAAATAAAAATAAAATAAATAAATCAGCTTCACGCTGTATCCTACACACAGCAGGGTAGGCAGAGGGAACCTAGTGTTAGCACACTCCGTTCCCCACTTTCTGCCGAATTCTGGAGGCATTGCGTATTGAGTGGCGGAACTCAACGCCGCGCTTTGCCTCGACACCAGAGCGAAGAAATGGAAATATAAATTTAAGTAAATATTTCAATCTCCTCGAGTGGCGATCGAACCCACAACCAGTCGGTTTTACAGCCATACTTTGTGCCGCTGCGCCACGATTGGAATTAATATAATTTATACATTCAATAATTTTGAGAAACTGCAAACACTAACATGGCTGCTTGCGAGGACGAAATCGGCGGCAAGGACGCCCCCCGCTGGACTCATGCCTATACTTGCGACCGTAAACGGAGCGTTGAATTATTTAAAATTTATATTTTCTCAAAAAGTATACGTTCGAATTACACGCTATAAAAGACAAAGCATTTCTTCATAAAAAATCCTTGATGATGGAATAACTTTCACTCGTAAGTTTCAATATACAGATATCAAATAAAAAACGTTGAAATATCACCTTGTAATTTTCAATTTTTTTTTATCACAAATATCTTATTGTGACTTACTTATAAGAGATAGATATACCGTATCACGGTCTTTTTTTTAGAACTAATAAAATAGAACATTTCTTCCATAAAATGTACTATATTTTACTATATTCGCAGCGCACGCGCTTAAAGCAATTCGATGGCGTTCATTATTATAGTTATTTCATTATTTAAGGCTAACTAATACGTACACCATAATATTGCACTTCTGAAAAACATAGCTTTCAAACAAAACCAAAAATAAGTAAATCGGACCAGTAGATGTAGAGATCTTAGCGTTTAAACAAACAAACAAACAAACTCTTCCACTTTATTATATTAGTATAGATAAAAGCCGAAAATTATCTTTATTAAATTTCCTTGATGATGAAATAACTTTCGATCGTAAGTTTTCAATATAAATGTGTTTCAATATAAATGTATTTTCAACAGTATAGATAAATAAACATTAAATAAAAAGTAGCGGGCAATGTCACACAGGACCAAACTTTACACCACGCCAAGAAAAGAAGAAGAGAACCAAAGTGTAGTTTAAATTAATTATAAACAGCAAACAATTACATAAAAATTAACAATATTTCGTAAATGCATGAAAATTTCTGCCCGCCCGAAGGCTAGGTAATTTCGAATCAGTGACATCTCCTTAATTATTTATTAGAATGTTTTACAGTAAACTATAATTTCGATCTAGATAAAATGCTAAAAGTGACTATTATATTTATGTTCATAAGGATAAATATCAAGCAAGCAAGTTCATTTTGGGTGACGTTTTCTTAAAACAACAAACTTTGCAAACCATTGCTTAGCAACGGTCGGTTGTTATTAACATGGCAGAATAAATTGCATGTAAAATTAGAAAGTATTTTAATATATGTGTAATGTAATGTTATGTAGCCTATAGCACTTCTGAAGAATCCAGCTTTCGTACAAAACAAAAACAAAGTAAATCCGACCAGTAGATCCAGAGATCTTAGCGTTTAAGCAAGCAAACAAACAAACAAACTCTTCCGCTTTATTATATTAGTATAGATACGTATACTATACGTATATTTTTGTAACATTACGTTCTTTTTACCTATGTTATGTTTTTTAAAACTCTGTTAAATGTGCTGATGTCATTTAATAATTTAATTTACTGCTTCAGAAACAGTATTTAATGTTAAATTATTGATTTGGGTAATGATTCATAATATTCTTTGTAAAATAATTGTAATAATTGCATATTAACTTCTGTACAGTTTTTAAATTAGTTACATATATTATATGAACGAACCAACCAAAAAATCTTTGTATTTACTTGATATTTCTTTCAAGATCGTTCTTTATCTCTGTGTTGAATTAATTACGACTTAAACTTAACTATTATGATTTATGACGGTAATCTCCACTAACAATTCAATTTTGTTTACTTTATTGTATAATAAAATATTATATAATAGTGCTTCAAAAATATATATTTTTATCAACAGTCATATAACCCAGATGTTTCGAATGTCATTTTGTAGCCAGGAATCGTACCAGCGCGATTGCTATATAACATTCGCAGGCAGACTAATGCCTTGAGTTCATTCAAATGACGATAACTTTTTTTTTAATGAACCGATTTTGATGAATCAAACTTTAGTAGTTAAGTTGAGATAAAACAAAGCAATTAGTGAAATTTTTAAGTAAATCAGTTTACTTTCAGAGAAAACTGTGGACATACATATCGACTGATCGACAGACAAGAAATTTTAAAAAAATCTTTTTGCTTTCTATTATTCTTTTTAAGTGTCCCTCTATCCATTTCAGTCAAAATGTACAGACAAAATACTAAATGTATAGACAAAATATTTTTACTGTCTTATTATATATAGAGATTAAACGAACTAACCTCTATGTGAAGTTTAATCATAATTATATGAGCAGTTTCATTCGAAGCGATTTATTACAAAAAATGTAATTTTGTGGTATTATGTTGGTAGGGGGAAAATATTTTTTTGACTGCCTCTGAATATCCGTGGAAGGCTGCTGCGTGATCGTAGCTATAATTTAATAAATCGTGAAGAATTAAGTTGTGAAATATAGTATAATAACGCCAATAGTTACTTCAATAGTGAATCTTACAAGTTACCACCATCGTACACATTTGTTCTTTGCAAGATTTGCCAATGGTAGCATTGGCAAATCTTTCAAAGAGCCCACCACCTCTGCAACGTTGGATACCTAGGGGAAGAGCTTTGATAGATGGAGACTGCCTTTCATCAGAAGGAGATGCCTATACTTAAGAATATTCATAGAAATTAACGATAATCTTAATTTTAGATATCTTTGTATATTAAAATAAGCTCAAGAAATTTATTTTTGTACATGGAAATAACAACAATAATAAAGTTAATAATATTTTTTGTATGAGGACAGACGTGAAGATCTCAGTTACATAAAATTCAATCACTTGAGCACCTAGAAAGTAAACTCACCATGAACCCTTGCGACCATCGAAAGCGGCTCAGAATTCTACCAACGTAAGACAGCAGAGGATCAGGCAAAACGTGTAGAAAACAAACCGAAACACTACTCAAGAGCCGCATGCAGCGCATAATTGACTGCCGTTGAAAACCTATTAGGTACGAGGAAATCTTCACTACCTAGGCGATGGCCATAGATAAATTCATAAGGGACTCTGCAAAGGCTACCGCTGTAAAAACATGGTTCAAGCTATAAGCTAAGCTGACATGTTAAAATTGATCGTGAAACTATCCTATATTAACCCTAGATACGCAACGCCCAACGATTTTATTATTTGTCTGATCAATACCGAAGATTGATGAGAAGATTGGTGTGATCTGGTGGCTAGGACTTACCGAATTATTTTTTTAGCTTTTAGTACATTACCTACATTATTTTTATTGTAATAAAACCGTTTAACATAAAAATATTTTTTTATTTCATTTATTTTCAAGTTTATCATCTAGCAACAAACCTATTGTTGCTAGATGATACTTCTCATTCTACCGAGTTCATCTACTAATCAAATCTTTTCATTAGACACCTATATTGAGGTAGTTGTGTAAAATATGTAATCCGCCATTTTGTCGCGGCGGCCATCTTGAATTTTATTTTTTTATTGTGTGCTCTATTCTACCAATAAAGCCTTTTCATTTGATACCCATAAAGAGATTGTTGTGAAGTAATATGTAATCCGCCATTTTGTATCGGCGGCCATTTTGAATTTACAGGCATATTTTTTTATTTTATTGTATTGTCACCAATATTAAAAGTGGGTACCAAATATCAGATCGATCTGGTGTCAGGAAGGGGGTAACATTCCAATGATTAAATTTGACCCAAACAAACAAACGGGGTGAGCTAAATAAAACCGTTTAAAAATTCATAGCCCTCTAGCTTGCAGTGTGTCTGTGAACCTTTGCTTTTATACAAAGGCGTGATGCCTGCACCTCGCTCGGAACTGATAATCGTCCGGGATCTTCCCTGTTTTTCAGCGTAAGTTGCACAAAAACCAGAACAAGTCCAAGAATGGCCGTAACTTCATCTGCTCCCGCTGCTTATCACATTTTAATCTACGTATGATATACTCAACTTTTGATATGTTAATTAAGCCATCTGCAATATCAAAAGTCGGCGTATCTTTTAATTGAGGCAGAAGCGTCATCACATACATATATATCCTTGTAACTTCTGCTCGCTGTTGTAAAACGTTTGGCAAATTACTAAACAAACTTGGGAATCACTAAAATGTCGTTAGAAATGTTGCTCGTTAACACTTTATTTCTTTCTTTCTCAGAACTTTCACGCTTCATCTTTATCAGTACTTTCGTTCGGTGACTTTGTAGCTTATACTTTTTCTTTTTTTAAATATTTTATATTTTATTTATTTGAGGCCTTGTGATCCTAACACGCTTCTTTTTCTCTACAGTGCCACTTTATCGTCCTTGCATTTTTCTAAAACCTTGTCTTTTTTATTTTACCACATATTTCTGTGGCTGCTTTCCTCATATAATTCTTAAATATAATGGCTGTTTTTTCTGTTTTAAAGATGTCTAATATTTTGGAAATATTTATTCCTCTTTGATGGATGGATCTTAAAATATCCAGCTTCTTATCCGATAATTCGACTCTAAGCTGGGACGTCTCGTTCGGCTGCCTTAAAATGAAAACAGATTCGTTATTCTAGCAACGACTACGTATAGGTCTGTTCCCAGGACAGCATCATAAGCACTCCCGCGTCCACAACTTGGTCTTAAATATACTGATCCGCTAAGAATATGTCAATCATACTTTTCACGGTGAGCATATAGAAGAACGTGCGAATGGATTAGTGATGAAGGAGTAACAAAAAAGATTTATGAAAGAAGATTTATGAGGCCAATCGTGGCGCAAACAAATATATGTAAAGAATTGAAATTAAATACTTACTTACTTAGCTTCACGCTGTATTACTATTACGAAATTCAGAGAGAACGGAGCGCCAAATGCTACGGTCTATACATACCTCTTTCACCTCGTCCACTGTCATCAACTTCTTCGTACATGCCCTCTGGGGCGTCCTCATGCTTTTCATGCAAGTTGAGCGGCAGAGCTTAAAAGAAATAAAAATATTAAATATATAATTTTCTCGAGCGGGAATCAAACCCAGAACCTGTCGCGTTTACAGTCACACTTTGTGACACTCGATCACGAATGGCCTCTGTTGTAGTTCTTTGATAATACTGAAATTCTTAAGGTAATTTTTTTCCCATCTAATCTTTTATCAAGAAGAAGAAGCTTTATTGTTAGACATTAATTTCATACATAATCTGTCCTTTTTTTGTTGGTATTTTAATATTGAAATTTTAACAAGCAAACTGTCAGTGTCAACTGTCAAGTGTCTTTACTGACATATTAATAAAATTCTAGGAACGCCATAAATTAATAACTAAACTGATAACAATAAGAAGCATTCAAGCATCTTAAAGTATTAAAATATAAACTAAGCATAATAACTTTAAATTTACTTCCAATATTATTTTACCCCAAAAATTATGCGTAGTCGTAGCACTAGTCCAAGTTACTCTTTAGTATCGGAATCTCCTGTTAATATAAATTCCACATTTCGGATAAGCGTTTCTCTGCAACAATATTTTAAAGATGTTCGAAGCCGATGTTATATGTTAGTTAACCGCAATCGTCCAGTTCGTTGGTTAGAGAAAAGAATACAAAATATTTTTGCACTTCCTGGAAAGTTTTGCCTCAGTACAAATGGCCACATGCTACCATCATGTGAAGCTTTAGCACTATTAAATTCTGATGATACTATTGAGTGAGTTCTGTGTTAAAAAGTTAATAAGTATTAATATATAATATTATCATTATGTACACAATTTTTTTGACAGTGTTTTTAGTTTGTGATCTCTACACAGAGACAGTTTAAATTTAAGTTATTTAACTTTTTTTAATTTGCTGAGATTTTGTCTCAACACCGACACCACCAACAGTTGTATCTCTCCTGTCATGTCCCTACTGGCTTGGGTTCATTCAAATGATTAAATTTGTATTCCTATTTTTTTTACAAAACACCATGTTGATTTCTGCCATTCACCAGAAAGTGGGGAATAAAGACCTAGTGTTAAGAACACTAGGTTCCCTCTGACTTCCCTGCTGTGTGCGGGATACAGCATGAGGCTGATTTGATTTATATAATTTTATATTGGCCTCCAATAGTTATAAATGTTTTTATTTTTCTTTATTGGTGAGGTAAAAGTATTACTTACATTGGTAATTCTGTAAATAAGCATCTCTAAATTAATTAGAATGAATCTAAATGTTAGTTATATTTGTATTATCAATAAAACTAATTACTGATATAACATTAAATACAACTTCCATTTTTAAATAATGATTTATATTAACTTAACATTTATTTTTGCAGTGTTGTACCTTTTTTGACTGATTTGGGCGCTGATGTCATAACCAATGGAAACTATACTGACCATGATACAAATAACTCTAATGTAGGCTCAATCAGTAAGCAATGCAAAAGAAAAGACTTGTTAAAGAAATTTAACAAAAATTCTGCAGTTGTAGACAATGCACCATCTGAAAATGATCAAAACACTTCCGAAATTATAAATGAAGATCAAATTGATGCTACATCCCATACAATAGACCAATCAAATTGCTTAACAGCAGTTGATTCTCAAGAGACAAGTGAAGCTTGTCATAATATGAATGTTTACGATGAGACTGCTCAAACCTTGTTAAATATGAAACGCAAAGCACTTGCTATGTTAGATAATAAAATAAGTGTAGATGATAAGAAATCTGAAGACAATTTTCTTGACCCTCCAAAACGTTCTAGACATCGCGTCCGTCGCCGTCGCCGACATGTTAACGAGGCGAGCCCGGATGTAATCGAACAAGACACTGAGGTGAACATGTCTGCCATAGAATCACATAAAGAACAGATAGAAAATAATTATTTGCCTGAATTACTGCAAGCCTCTCAAACAGTACAAATAATAATGCAACCAGTAGCATCTGCAATATTGAGCCAGGCCACTGGAAATGAATCAAATGTAATATCCTTAACTCCTATGCCAGAAGTGACTCGTAACGAGACCATATGCCCACGTAAACCCCGTGTTGTTTACTCTTTGGATAATTAATGGGAGGACTACTAAATTATCTGCTGCAATATTATTTGTTTGCTTTATGCTGTATTTCTTATATGTATGTTTTTACTTCTTTGTGTTACTAGGGCATGTGAGTGTGTACCTTAACTGCCTGTATTAAGAAATATGATATTATGTAATTTACTTAAATTATAAAAATTTAAGTATATGACATAAATTTTTAGTTTTCTTACATAGGTATTTAAGAAAATAAGTGATAACATTTTTTTTCAATGCAATTTTTTGAGCACTTGACATTTAATTTTTTTTTATTAATAATCTATTTTTCATAATCAGCTTCACGCTGAATCCCGCACACAGCAGTGTAGGCGGAGGTATTCAATATTGAATTCTTAATATACTAGTGGCCGCCCGCTTGAACTACATGATTGTTTATTTTATTAACAGAATTAACTGACAACTATAATGACTTCTAATTAGATTTTTTTACTACATTATCGTAATTTCTATAAGGGTTTTTGATTATTTTTAATTAAAAAGTACGACCAATGTTGATACTTGATATTTATAATGATAAACTTAGAGCATTAATACATAAAGGTAATTATTTATTATACATATATATTTTTGTAACATTACATTCTTCTTACCTTTGTTATGTATGTCTTATCATTATTTTAAAACTCTGTTAAATGTGCTGGTGTCAGTGAATCATTTAATTTACTCCTTCAGAAACATACATATATTATTATCTAAATGTACAATTGGTAAATATGTAGTTATTACAGAGTACACATAGAAAGAATGTTTTTAGGCATTTTTATACAGATTTATTTCAAACGAAGGAACAAACTGAAGAATTTATTTCTTTCTAAGGTCCACCAACAGAATATACTATAGAAGTGCATGAGTATAAAATAATAATAAAAAAAAAATACATTGCAAAGTGTTATTCCCTTTACAGGTAGACAACATGCTCCAATAGTATAGTTTTTTGTTAATTTACATTTTTCTTAGAGGCAGTTTTGAGGGAATCGTGGCGCAGCGGCACGAAGTGTGACTGTAAAACCGACCGGTTGTGGTTTCGATCCCCACTCGAGGAGATGAAATATTTACTTAAATTTATATTTCCATTTCTTCGCTCTGGTGTCGGGGCAAAGCGCGGCGTTGAGTTCACGCAATACCTCCAGAATTCGGCAGAAAGTGGGGAACGGAGTGTCTTAACACTAGATTCCCTATGCCTACCCTGCTGTATGCGGGATATAGCGTGAAGCTGATTTAATTTTTTTTTACATTTTTCTTAATATCTTTAAAATTACTTTTAAACAACATTTTATTATTACATGAGAAAGAGAAAAAAAAACAGACTAATGGGGATTTAATAACACATATATATATATATATATATATATATATATATATATATATATATATATAGCGGGTAACGTTTTTAAAGAAAAACGTTAAAACACACATCGTCTATATGATTCTAAACTAATTTAACTATTTAAGTGATATGTATCACCTACTAACAATACTTCACACTAGTTTCCTTCCAATAGGAGCCGTCACTTACAAGCGAGTGCCCCCGATTGACTTTTTTTTTTTTTTTCGGACTTGGGGTAAATGCTGTTCGCCCTATTGGCTTT
>DWMY01001244.1:0-15755 GCA_018249775.1 Heliconius hecalesia formosus | reverse complement strand
AATTATAAAAGCTTCCGAGTGAAAAGGCGACACTCTTATTATAAGTGTTTAAATCTTATGAGCCGCTGTTTCAAAGAAAAGATGAAAATAAACACTTAGTTATTTTTAGTAAAATATTTATATTTTTGTGCAGAAAGTTATTATAAGAATAATATTTTAAAAAATAATACTTTGATAATAATGATCGAAAGCGACAGCGACGAAATATCTGGAATATCTGATAAATAACGCGTGATTTCCATTGATGAAGATCTGGACATCTGAAATATAACAGTCCAGCTAAACTCTAAGAAATAATGCAATGGCCGCCTTTAGCAAATGTTGTTAAGCGTTAAAGATATTTTCTATTGAAACATAAAAATTGAAGATCTGAAACATTTGATGAGTGACCATAACACTCCAGGAAAACTATAATTTTTATTCCAGATCTTTATATTATGTTTTTATGCAGGATATGCCAAGACAGTGGCATATGTTGATATTAAAATTAAATATCTGGAATGTGTGATCCAACCGGTAATGTCCTGAAAATTGGGCGAAAAAAATTGGAAAGTATACAGATTCCCTTTGCCTACCTTTCTATAAAGGGGTTCAATGTGAAGTTAAAAATAAAATTTTATTGAACACATATAGACATAAACTTACTCAAACGAAACGTTTTATTTTCCTCACATTTAGTTCATATCTTAATTATAAACAATAGTAAACTTTAAAGTTCTATTCGTATACAAGTTTCTGAGCATAGCTATCGCGAGGAAACTTTACTTTTACCACAATTAAGTGTGACGTTAACTGCTCTTAGTGTTGGTAATGTAGTGTGAGAGATTAAGAAGGCTATACAGTCTACAATGATTGATTTTTTTCAGTTCCACTCCACTTTCCGCCAAATTTTCGAAGTATTGTGTGCTTGTTAATGAATAAAAATATTAATAAATATTAACTCATTCCACTGACAGGGAATCAAAATCAAAACCGTCGCGTTACTGCCCTTGCGACATGACGGTTTCATACAGTTATACTCATACTTTCGTACAATAGTTGATATCATTTTACAAACAGATTTTTCGAAAAGCTCCATAGAACTACCCTGTAGTTTCTCCTAGTGTCAATTTGCGTTTACACTGCGTTATCCTCTTTTTTATTAAATTTGAGTAGCTCCGTAATTTAAATTATTTTAATGATCATTTAATATGTAAATATATATCCGTCTGTCTGACGTCACCTAAATACGTTATTAGTGGTAATTACCTTAATTATAATAATACAAACGGTTGTTAAAAAATAACCGAAACGTCAGTATTTTTTTTATTTATGTACAAAGTAATATATTAAATATGACGTAAAACTAATTTATTATATTATAATATTTATTTTCAATTTAGCCTTACAAATAACCAAAAATATAAATCTCATTGAATCTATAGAAAATGTATTAAATTGAAATTATTTATTGAAATATGCTTAGAATTTATTATCACAATATCACATCAGAAAAGGCTTATTCAAAATTCAGACTTCGCGACTCAAATAAAGTCACTGAAGTCAAAGTCCTTTTTCTTTTAAAAAGTTTTTTGTTATATATAAAAGAAAACTGTAGAAAAGTATTCTCTATAGAATAATGTGTTCGTAGACGTGTGAAGGCTCTAATAAATGTACATCCAGGATTATCTAGAGGAGACCTATAGTAAAATATTCGATCCAATCAACACTAAAAAAGATAGCAGTCGTTCAATTCTGTCGCTAGTTTTTACGATGTATCGCCTACGTGCGTAACGTTTTTTTGTTTCATATAAGTCGTAGATATATTCGAAGGAGTTGGTATTTTTTTGCTACTATAGCTAATTGTTTTAGGTTTTGTAAATTTATGTATGTTGGCTTATTAATATTATAATAGAAATAATCTGCACAAAAAAATTAGACAGAAATAAGTTTTTAGTTTTTTTTGTTATTTATGTATTGCGTTGCGAAACTTAAGTCCGCACTTTATCAGAGATCATTCCCCGATTGGAGATCGAACTCTTTATCATAGCGCTTATAATCATACAATGCTTTAGAAGGGCCTGTGTGTCTTTAAAACGCTTAAAACATATCGACATGCTTCTTGACGGTTTAATATTAAGAAAAGTAATAAAAATATTAAAACAATTTTATAAGTTAAATATTTAAAATATAAGCAAAAAAAAAACCATTCCAAAAACAGATGCTTACAGTTTGTACTAAATTTCCTCCTATAAGTTGTTTCTTGTCACGAAATCGTCGGCAAGCTGACGCTACTCGCTTTTGACGAAGTTACAAAAAGACAAAGCAATGCCAGATGTAAGTACTTTAATGTAGCATGCATTAAAAAAATGTTATACTATTAAACTATTGTATTTTTTTATTTACGTTTGACAAAATAGAAAAATATTTGCAAAACTAAAAATATACATTATATCATATTGAAAAAACTATTGAGTTAATTCCTGGCTCTTCTCATCAGAAGTGTTTTCTGAGATGGTTTTAGCTTTATTTCTTTTAATAATCTTTTAAAAAAGTATATTTCAATCAATATGTTTTTTGAACATATAAAACTATTATAATGTAGTGGTATGTCATGATGGGTTTGGTTACGATTTATTTGAAGGAAATAATGTTTTTACTTCTTCGTTTTATGAAGATTTTTCACCACATCTTACAGAGTGGTCAGTGAGAATCAAATATTGCTTTTTACATTTTGAATATTCACAAAAAAACTAACTCTTCCTACTCTCTCTACTCCCTCTCCATTACAAGAATACAGCTAAAAGCAAAAAAAATATGCTCATATTTTATTCTGTTTACACTTTCAAAGATATTAAACATTCCCTATTTTTCCTCTTTATTTTCCCTCAAAAACCACAGCAAAACCTCTCGATAACGTCCATATAGTAGAGCCTTAATTAATTGAACTCGTCTAGAATCTTAGCTTTTGAATCAGCTTTTTTATCTGTTACCTTATACTTGTTGTGATATTTCAAAATATACCTTATTGCAATGTATTTGAATCGATATTAAAATGACAAACATTGACTTTAATTTGCAATTTTCCGGCTTACTATTGCTGGGGGATTAAGTTCTAGCGGATAGAATCTTTAATTTCCTTAGGGCTTAGGGTTGACAGTTTTTTTTTGATCGTATCGTAATGGCAGTCTGTTAAAAGGAGCATTTAGCTAATTTGGACGATTTACTTCAATTTAAATATTATGTTATTTTCACGTTTGTACCTGAAATTAAAGTATCGCGCAGCTTGAGCACCGTGTTGAGTTCCGGTAGTCAACCCGCAATGTTTCGAATTAGGTCAAAAAGTGGAGAACGGAAAGTTTTAATTCTAGCTCATTTCCCCGTCTCCCTACCCTGGTATGTGCAATATACAGTATGCCTCAAAACGCTACACATCGAGTACTATACAAATAGCCTAGTGATAATTCACAACAAAAGCCATCCATCTAAGAGAAGTTGCAAATTAAGAAGTCGAAACTAGAGCCACGCTTGCTTCTCTTCGCTAATCTTTTAAATATAAATTCATAATTTGTTTCTCTCCAACTTCATCCAAGACATCATCTTTAAATATTGTAAAACGAAGTAACTCTCCACTGATCTACGTGTAAATCTTTTTTCAGTGACCGATTTTAATGCGGTGCATTTCCTCGAGTGGGGATCGAACCCACAACCAGTCGATTTTACGAAGTGAAATATTACTTTTATGTTGACAAATTTATTTATCATAGAAGGATTTAGGCTATGTTATACCACATTAATAGTTTCGATGGACCCCACTGCACCTATGATCAGCGAGTTACGTCTAACACTTAGAATGTGTCATGTGTCATACAGAACTCTTAACTGTTTCGATTTAGCCATAGTGACAAAGCCGCAGGTAAAAGTTAATATTGAATAAATGGAAGAAAATAATAGTTTTCTTTTTTTTCCAGATAATTCTGATTATAATAAAACGAATGAATTTGTATTGTAAAAACTTTGAATCTTAATTTAGTTCTATATTTTTATAACCGTTTACATAACGCCGTATATGTATAAAAAGCATTTGTTGAGTCTTTAGCAAATATTTACATTTCCCTGCTTACTCACTCTACACTCGCGACGCGCTATACTAGTGCTTCCTACTACGATTTCTAGACAATAAAATATATATTTTTCGTTTTTATAATAACCTACCTACACGTATTAATAAATTTCAGATATCTAATGCAGACTAGCAAAATCTTACAGAAAAAAAAAATAATAATAAAGGCTACCTTCACTTAACTTAAAGTTAGGTGTTTCTAGATCGGGAAAGTAACTTTATTTAGACTATTATTAACAAGCTGAAGAGTTTATTTGTTTGAACGCGCTAATCTTTGGAACTGCTGGTTCAAATTAAAAATATATTTTTGTGTCGCATAATTCATTTATCAACAAATTATAACAAATTAATTTCAAAGTTGCTATGTAAGTGATAATGCGGTCAGAGTTATCTCAGACACTAATTACCATAACTCATACTGATCTCTTAATTGTTTTCATTTAAGCATGGCTTCTATTAGGTCGAGATTCCAGGGCATATCTGTTTGTGATGAAACTATATAGACTAAATAGATTACACCAGGGTTGCCTATCTTTAATTAAAATTATGGTAATTCGTTTTTGTTAAAAACACTGTGAGTGTTTATTATTTGAAAGATAATCACATAAGGAATTGTAAAAAGAATGGTTGCCGCCTCTCAGTCTGCTGCAACCGCAGGGTTGAACAGGTCACTCAATATTCGCAACAGGTCACTTCATGCACTATGCCGCATATAGCAAAATGGGCAGAGGGAACCTAAGCATCGCCCAATTTACGAGACATTGCATGTTAAGATAACAAGGAAATAAAAATATTTCATTGCCCCGTATGGGAATAAAATCCACAACCGTCGCACTTGCAACTAGACGCGCCATACTGCGCCACGGCGGCCCTATTTTGACGACTTTATTTATTTATTTTTCATTTTATTGATTTTTAATGTATGCCCTTATGTAATAATGTTGTCATGAATTTATCTTTGACTCTAGTTTTGAAATGATGGTAATGGCGTGGAAATAATATTTCTTATTTAAGTAATCCCCTGACATCGAAAGGGGATTTCCGAAATACAAATTCAGTTTTTGTAATGTCTGTTACCAGTAACGTTTGAGGGGTGAACAACTTTGAGCATGGCAAAAAAAAATGTAATTTAATAAAACATGCTTTTGAAATCAACGTACACCCTCTGCTTTTCCATATTTTTAATTTTTACTTTAGTTATATATAATTTTTAAGTTTTAAATAAAGGAAAATCTTGGTACTTTAACATAGGAATTTTCAATAAGTAAATAAGAAACATTTAAAAATATTTATGTATACTGGCATAATTACATATGTATGTATATTTTATTCAATAACTCATCCGGTAATGAGCGTCAGGCAGAAATGTTGTGACTTAAAAAATATTTGAATTTTTTACGAAAACCGAAAAGTATATATTTTTTTTCATTTAACATCTAATATTCTACGCGAGTAAATTTGAATGCATCGAGTAGTTTTCTACAAATAAATGACAGTCCACAAATATGAATGAATGCAAGTTATTTTAAATTATTACAATATTAATTCAACTTTCAGTAAAAAATTGAACATGTAATAATCGATGCAACGCTGAGGAAATTGGATCTGCAAATTACGTTTGGACGAGATGGCGGATTTAAAAAATATACCCTTATGTACGGGACTTCCCCTAGACAGGGAGGCAAATCTAATTATTATGAGATTTGGATTATATAAGTCGATATTGTTGATGATCGTCTATTACAAAACCGGAGGAGTTTTATTTTAAAGTATCTAATCTTGGCTTCAAAAAAAAAGAATTTGTACGTATATGTATAATGATCGTTTTAAATTTTACGTTGTGTTCTGTATAGCGTTAAGAAACTCCGTTCTCTATTTTCCATTTGAAGTTGAAACAAATTGCGTGTTGCTTTACGGAACTCAAAACCAGACTTTTTATACCAGAGCAGAGAAATGAAAATAATTCATTCAACTGTGCCGCGACGGCCTCACATGATTTAATGTAATATTAATATTATGCATTTTATTATATAGTGAGACGAAGTGTATACCATCCAGCTAACAGTGTCCTTTATAAGTAGAATATAATAAAAGAAATTGTTGTATAAACAGGTTTTCCTTGCTTAATTTACTATTGTGGCTGGAAGATTCGTAAAGGTTAACATAAATTATAAAAATATTTATAGTTTTGTATATAGGTGGAGAAATAAAATATTTATTAATATTAAAATTTTACTGAAAAGTTGGATCACATTCTTAAAATTTGCTGAATAAACAATTATAGTATTGTTAGCGTATTCGTGTAAAAGAGGGTAGATTTAGGTGGAAAATAACTATAAAGGCAGTAGAATTGTGTCAATCGGGGGCACTCGCTTGTAAGTGACGGCCCCTATTGGAAGGAAACTAGTGTGAAGTATTGTTAGTAGGTGATACATATCACTTATTGCAATTACATAGTATCTCTTTCAAAATAGTTTACAATCATATAGACGATGTGTGTTTTTAACGTGTTTCTTTAAAAACGTTACCCGCTTCCGATTTCTAACAGTATATAAACTTATGCTATATTTTAACTAAGCTAAATAATACCATCATTTAACTTATTCCATTGCCATATTCCATTTCAAAATAACAAACGGAAACTGTTTTATACTCGCTAGATTATTGTTTGCGAACAGTCATATCGGATATATTTTACGATAGTCATAAAGAAGTGCCACGAAGAGGGAGTAATCGAGTTTGCTGAATAATGGCCTTTACTTTCTATTATTTTAACACGACTTTTAACGATTAAGATGAGATACTGTTATGTATGTTTACTAACTTTTGTAAGGTAAAAATGAAAAATAAAAATCAGCTTCACGCTATATCCCGTACATATGAAGAGGGAACATAGTGATGAGACATTCCGTCCTCCACTTTTCGCCGAATTTTTCGAGGCATTGCGTGTTAAGTGGCGGAATTCAACGCCGGACTTTTGCCTTGGTGCCAGAACGAAGAAATGAAAATTTCAAGAAATAATATATAATTTCCTCGAGTGGGGATCGAGCCAACAACCGTCGCGTTTCAGTCACGCCCTTGTGCTACTGGGCCACGACGGCCTCAAAGTAAGGTATTTGTAGTTATTTGCTATGGTAGACTAGCTTTTACTTTTGACGTCGGCTGAGAAAATGAAGTAATTAAACATTTTGTAAGACATTCGATACATTCTAAGTGGCCACGGTCGCGATAACTATAAGTCTGATTACAATATGCACAGTATATCTTCTGTGTTATATATGAAGTGAAATAAATTCCTTTTTCAAATTGTATTTTAAAGATTCTTTTTTAAAATACAATTTGAAAAAGGATTTTTTTTTTAGTAATTTCTAAATTTGTTTTTTTTATAAAATATACATTATATTAAAGAGAGATTTCTCGAACATTTTCAATTTTAAAACTCTAAATTTAATCTTGAAAAATATATATTTTCTATGAATAAATTTTGAATTTTAAAATATATAATATTTATAATTGACAGAAATACAAAAAAAAAGTAATGCAATCATAGCAGTGCATATATGGGTTATACAAATAGTTTTTAGTCAAATGTACAATGTTTTAGAATACACAAAAGTCAATCGAATTGGTTTAAGCCCTCCGTATGTATGTGTTACCCAAAGCACAAATCTCAAAAACGATTTTTTTTGTGTTCTAGTAAATATAAAATAAAATTCCTGAATACACAATCTCGCTACTTACTACCCTTCCCATAAAGGTCATTATTCCATATCAGGAGCTGAAACTAAATGTGTGGCTAAGCGTATGTAGGTATGCGAATAAAGCATAACTGAAAGTGGATTTTGTTTTTGTTATTACAGGGACGTTCGTTGGTCGGTTGCCACGCGATATTAGACTTTACGTTACAGAACCTACTATGTCTATGAATGTGAATGTACTGTGAGGAAATACTAGTTATTAAAAGTAATGGGCCAGGTACCACGTTTCGCTAACACGGACGCTTAAACAGTATATTTGTTCAAGCTGTTATAACCCATAATGTATGGGGAAAAAGGTCATAATTGCATGCATGATTTTACTTAAGACATCATTTCATGAACTAGACAGGATAAAGAGTGATAATAGGCTATTTCTCGAATACTTTTTCACTATATTACAAGTAATAACCATATAATTGGGTATTCGTATCGTTTGAAAGGTAATATGGAACCTGACCAGTATTTGAAATTTGCCTTCGGATAAACTACATGTTACGGGCGGAAAGTGGAAAACGGAGTACCTTAATGCTAGGTTCCCTCTGACTCTGTTAAATGCGGTATAAAGTCTGAAACTAGCATTTTTAAGAGTTTTTTTTAATGAAATAGTGTCCAGAAAAGCGAAAAGGTTGCAATTTTTTAATCATTTTCTCATGTTTGAAACGAAAACAGACGAATATCAGTAGAGCACTTTATCTTAGAAAAATCTAATCTGTATATTAATTATATAAAAGGACTTGTGCTGACTGACTGAGGTAAGACGCACGCACAGCCGTAACCGCTGATGGTAGAAACGTGAAATTTGGGCATATGTTTATTTTCATATTCTGGACATCCACTAAGAAGGGAATTTGAAAAAGTTTAACCCTAAAGAGATGAAATCGGGGTTTAAAGTTTGTATGGAAAAAATGTTAATCTGCACCGATTTTTATAAAATTTGAAATTCAGACTTTTAAAAATATTTCATTGAACACGTGTTTCATGGTTTTCATGAATTCACCCCCTAAGGGTTCAAATAAAGGGTTGAAAGTTTATATGGAAAAATCTTTAAATTGCCACCGATTTTTATAAAAATTTAAATTCAGACTGTTAAAAATTTTTTATTGAACACGTGTTTCGTGGTTTTTTTTGGATTCCCTCCTAATAAGCGGGCGAAGCCGCGCGCGCCCTCTAGTATAATATATCGGAACAGTTTGTTTGTTTAAGCGCTAAGATCTCTAGCACTTACTTAGAAAACGTATAAAAATTTGAACGTAGCGAGACTCGAACCCGCGCCTCCTGGAAACCGACCAGGCGCACTGACCACTAAGCCATACGTTCTCACCGAGCTTCGTCGAAATTTTTTGTACGCTGGTTACAACTTATTTATGTTGTTAGCAAAGCCGTCCGCTGTCCGTATCCGCTACCCAAAGATAATTACTAAGAATTATCGTCTGGCAAGAGAAAATGCTATTTATTAAATATTTTTAAACATTTTTAAAGTGTTATTCCACACTTAGGAATTTCTAAATTCATTCTAAATTAGTATTTTTCTTTTCTAAGTATGGAATAACACTTTAAAAACCTTGCTGCTGGTTTCGTCCTCGCAGGCAGCCACGTGCTTGCACTTTCTCAAAATTATGAAAAATGATTGAATGAATAAAAAATTTTAAACATTTTAAACATTAAAATGTTATTCCACACTTAGGAAAGAAAAATACTCCCTGGTCGGTTTCCAGGAGGCGCGAGTTCGAGTCCCGCTGCGTTCAAATTTTTATACGTTTTCTAAATAAGTATGAATAAAAATTGTTTAAATCAATCTTATTACAACTACAGCATAGTAAAAATAGGTGAGTAGCGGGTGAAGCCACGAGGGGGTGGTGATGAAATACCTACATGATTGAAAAGTATGCGTAAGATTTTCTTAATGTTTTAATACATAGACTAATTTTCTTAATGTAAAAGTTTAACCATAATTAGAAATTAAAGAACAGATTATTTGATATTTGGTTATATATATATAAAAAAATGTTTAATATTTTTATTTTCTCGCTCTGAGCAACCTGTTATGTTGCGGGATACACCATGAAACTAAAAAAATAACTCTCTCTAAAATAATTTACAGAAATTTTCGAAAAAAATATATAATTTATGTTTATATTAACTTTGATATTCATGAAACGATGACTGATCGCTAATCGCCAATAACTATAGCAAACAAAGTGCAAGCTCCAAAGTGTGTTCATCTAAAAGCAGCACTAATCTAGTAAACAAGGTAACACCTAACTCGATCGATCCGGTTTGAACTGGATTACCGCGACGTTAGCCATGGGGACAAATTGACTTACATCGCACCTACAGGTACCGGTTAACGTATGATAGAATAAATATATATAGAGGCTTATGTTTTAGATCTGCTTAGAAGAAAACCGTGGCGTTGGGTTCCGCATTTATAAAAGCAATGTCCGAAATTGTGCAGAAGGTATAGAACTGCGTGTTTTAATACTAGGTTTTATTAAAAAAATATATTTTATATATACTTTAATTTAATGTAATTATAATACTTATATAAAGGCTCTACAGTCACGGCAACGACTAAAAAAATCTCCTATACAAGTTAAAAAATACAGGTTAATAAAATTTATATCCATCAAACGCTAACTACTCTAGTAGAAGCTATTGGAATAAAAAAGAAAAAGATTTATTATTAACACAAATTTTAGATAATTTTAATTTGTAAACGTCTGATTTTTTTTACTCTATAATTGTCTTTGATACGATTGGATACATGACCGTGGCTGTGTCCATTCAATTTGTAGTTAAGTGTTCTCCGTTAAGCTTAGTGGAATAAAAAATATTAAGAGAGTTAATACATCGTTTTTATATTGGAATTTAACTTTAATTGGTCTATTTAAATTGTTTTAAAATTATTGTATTTTATATTAATTTTACAAGGCTTCTGCTACTCAACATGCAATGACTCAAAGAGCTCAGCGGAAAGTAAGAAATGACAGTGTCCTAATACTAGGTTCACAGGTCCCCAAGTCCCCTCTACCTACTAGTAACCTTATCCCTGCATAAAAAAATAAATACTAGAATATTTTTATAATAAAGATAAATAATTATACAAAACTCTCTATTTACTACTTTGTTGCTAGCCTCATAGTATTTTTTTCCTTTTTTAATTAGATATTTGTACAAATGATCCATATGTAAGACGAGGACTCATGTCTCTTTGAAATTAGTGAAAAACGTAACCCAATTAGTATGTACGAGTATGCTTCGTAGGTTTCGGCGAAATCTTAGGCCAACCATCCACTATTCATGAAATATATAGTACATTACAATTCAAGAGAAATTTATTTGCAAGAGCTAAGGCTTTAATTACTTTCAACCATATTTCGATTTTATTGAATCTCCAAATTAAATTTTGATTACAATTAGATCAAAAAAAATACTTTAATATTTTAATATTCTAGGTTTAGTAGTTGAAGCTTATCATTTCTTGTTGGTTATTATATTAGGTGTAGCTCTATTTCTTGAGAATGTTAATAAAACCCCGGATGGTGTTCGTTTACGAGGGCTATGAGATGTTTATTTCCTTGCACATTTAAACTTACACTATTTATGCTATATTGATGATTTAAGCATTTTTTTGCATCTTGTAGATGGACTTAGATTGTATAGTTTCTATGTAATTATGGATATATCGAGTATTATTTTTGATAAGACAATTCCATAATGTATTTTTTTTAAAGAAAACTTAAAGAATTTAACGTAGCGTAAATTTGGGCCCACGCCTCTTGAAAATCGTCCAAATTCTTTTACTCCTGTTACAATTTGCTCTTGTTTTTAACTTCTCTGTTCAGCTTAAGAATTTGGACGTAGCTTAATGAGAACATTTGGCTAAATGGTCAAAGCGCTTGGACGATTTCCATGGGCGTGAGTTCAAATCCCATTGTCCCGTTTCAAGTTTCATAACTTTTCTAGAAAAGTATATTTCTGCCCTAAGTGTGGAATAATACTTGAAAATGTAAAAAACATTTTTTTTATTTATGATTTAAAAATCAGCTATAATATTAAAATTTATATGTATAAAATTATTTTAATATTATGTGACCGATAGACAACACACTGACGAAACTACTGGATTTGGAAAGTAAAATTTTGACATATTGGTTAGTGAGTGTAGGAAAAAATCAAGAGATCACCCGTTATTAGATATATATTATCTGTTTATAACTTTAAAAATGTTATTTCATATTAAGATGTACATTCTGTTCATTTGTAACAATCAAAAAATAATTAAAAGTATAATAATATAAAGAAAATTAAATCATCATTCGATAATATAACATTTTATTTTAAAAATAGTAGTTTTGATGTATATTATGTATAATACAAACAGAAGCTATAATAATATTAGTTCACTATTCACTGGAAGCAAGATATAAAGCGCTAGCTGGGGATGCACTCAATATCTAAGTAATCAGAGCATGGCTGAATGTAGAACTAATTAGAGGATTTGTCGTGTTTATCTAGAATCAGTTATTTCTGAGGAAATAATTTAATGTCTTGAATTATTATATTTAAAGAACAATTTTAATTTACTGACAATATTTTTTATTCGCGCGTGGTATTACAAAATACGTAAATATATAATCGCCTAGAAATAATAGTTCTAGCACGCAGTTTCTCTAAGACGGGGTAAACTGGAGAAAGCAGTGTCGTACAACAGACTCAATAGTAGGTAGCCTAGTAGGTACTTCAACCTACCCTGTAAAAGTAAAGGAAATCTTTAAAAAAAATACTCAAAACGTATATAATTATATGTAAATAATCAGAAAAAATACCTGAAAAATGGTAATATCGACAGATTAAGATAAAATAACATGTCGTTTAAAATTCACGTTCAATTAAACTGAACTGCGATGCAACGCCGCTCTATTGTGCTGCTACAATCATCGGAAATGTCATAAAGAGAAATGACTGGGAGCCATTAAACATTGTATCGGCGAGTACAATTTGCGGCGAATTTTTTAGTCATTCTGCCCCCCAATTTTCATAAAATTTTCGAGATATTGTATTTAGTAGCAGAACTCAATGTGGTTGTCGTGTTTCAGTGACTGTAAACGCGACCAGTGTGGGTTCGATTATCACTCGGAGGAAGGAAGTATTTCATATTTTAATTTCCTTTATGTAGTAATGGTGCAAAGCGTGATGTTGTTTTCCTCCTCACAATGCCTCAAGAAGCGGAAAGTAGGGAATGAAATTGTCTTAATGATAACCGAGTTTCTTAACTCTAGGTTCCCAGGTTGCCTCTGCCTCTGCTGTGAATCTAAAAAATAATAAAAAAGAGAGAATTATTCTTGTATATGGATTTGTTTTTAAATTTATACTGTATATATTGTTGGCCTATGAAATTGATTTCATTACACTTGAGTGTTAAAACAGTCTGTTTTCATGTTTTGCCTGATTTTCGAGACAATGTGTGGGAACATTGCCTGATTTTCGAACTAGATGGCGGAACTCAACAACGCGCTTGTTAGCAATTCCTTTTTGCAAAATACTAAACTAATTATTTAAACAATTCATTTCTATTAATATATCATACAAAAGAGATTTAACATCGAGTTCGTATTACTTTCTATCTCGTTTCTTTGAGTCAAAGGCTCAAAGGCAAGGTTTCTGAGCAAATTCATTTAATAAACCATTTTCCATTGTGGCTTATGTTCCACTAAGTTATTGATATCTGGAACTCAAATCTTTGGAATTTATCGTAAAGAAATATTCGCGACATCGAATTCAAGTATACTACCTTTTGCTCATGACTTCATTTGTATGGAGAATTAAAAATGTGTATTTTAAAACATACATTAGCATAAAATTAATTAAAATAAAAATAAATAATACTTTTGGGCTTCGTACTTTTTAAGGAAAAAGGGAACCTTTATAAGATCACTTTGTTGTCCATCTGTCTGTCTTTCAAGACCCTTTATCTCAGGAAAGCTTGGAGATGTCGAGTTGAAATTCATACCATATACTAAGATCTACGACTCTATAAACTGAATCGAAATCCGACTCTAAAAGGCAATCAAAATTCATAGGGTTCTTCCGGTTGACCAAGAATTATGAAATTAAGCAGCTAGCATCTACAGGTAGTACCAATTCAGTATAAAACATGAAAACAATATATTTGTGGTAAATTCTCAAAAATAATAGCTTTAAAAGTATTAGCGTGTAGAGCGAGAAGCTGATATTTTTTATGTGTTATAGAATGTGCTCGGAACTATAAATTATATGAGGCAAAATTCGAGTGACTAGTGCCACTATTCAGGTCTTGGCTCTGTCATCAGATCGGCTTGGTTATACCATTTTATTGTATTGTCACCTAAATTACTTGTAACTGCTAAGTTTCATGAAAAAAAAATGACAAATATGCAAAATTTTGTTTCTAAGTTTATATTACAAAGACCCACAGCTACAAAAGCTAATAAAAGCGTGTTAAAAACACGGTCTAACAAAAATCTGGTAAAAGATAAATAGAAAAAAAGGATTGGTGATTCGCAAAGTCGTCACGTAAGCCAAGTTTTTTTTCTAAACTCCATGTATTTACTGAGAGCCGAGTCGTTTCTGTTCGCCAACTCAAATATCTCTTGTCCCAGCTGCTGTTTACGATCCGAACTTATCTTGTTGTACATTTTAAGTGTGAAATGTAAATTGTGTAAAATTTGCATACCGTCGCGTCGTCTAAACTTCATCAGCGAGAACATTTAGTTTCTTCATGTTTGAAAGCGACCTGACCTAGCTTTGTAACTGCGATTTCCGTGTATTTATGTTTAATGAATATTCATATTTATACCAATTGCCTGAAATTCGTTGGTCGTTAGTTCAGGTTTCAGTCAAGATAATATTTATATTGATAAAATTATTATTTTCCTAACTAAGCCAACGCTTTTGATCTGGTAGCTCTCTTAAGATCTTTATCTGTAGTACTTCATAAACGATATGAATATGAATATAATCATAGATCGGCCCTATACAAGCCACAAAGAATCGGAAGGTACGCTCAGACAAGTGTTAAGACACTCTGTTACCGCACAATTTGCAAAATAGTTGAGAAACCAAATTCAGTTCCGCGCTTTGTCTTGATATAAAAGCGAAGAAATGAAGATAACCTATTTACTCTAATTAAAATCGAACAATCGAACCCACAGCCGTCGCGTTAAAAAATCATGAAATATTTAAAAAAAAAAAATAATTAAAATGTAATATAATTATTTCCACAAAATATTTATCGTAACAGACGCTGAAAAAGGTCGTTGTGAAAAAATCTCTTGTTCCAAGTTTTCTCATAACAAAGTTACGAGTTTGACAGTAAAATTTAGATGAATTGTTTTAAAACAACATTTGACAGTTTTAAAAAGAAATATACAAAAGTTAAGTAATTTTACGGAATTTTGTTTTTATTATTGTATGTTAAACATTTACTACAGTTCTTCTTGACTATTCAATCAATCAAAGTGTAGTAGCTAGAGTTTTTAATGGAAAAAAATTTAAACTTGATTTTTTTAGCTTCTCACTGTATTCCGCACAAAACAGGGTAGGCAGAGATGGAACTTGGGAAGTCGAAGAACTTGGAATCAAGATACTTCCGATCCGCATCTTTCGCTAAACTCTGAAGAGAGGAGTGGCGGGGCTTAACGCCGCGCTTTGTCATGTTACCTAAACGAGAAAATGAAAATATAACATATTTCATATCCTCGAACCACGAACTAAAAAAAACAAAAAGTATTTTACACAAAGTAAAACGTACTGCGATTTTGCTTAACAAAAATAATTTTAAAAAGATTTTATAATATTGAAGTCGATATCAAGCTAATGCTACAGGAACCTTACTACAATATTGAATTACTTGG
>DWMY01001243.1:0-15756 GCA_018249775.1 Heliconius hecalesia formosus | reverse complement strand
GAGGTTAAGCCCGGCGTTGAGTTCTGCCACTCAACACGCAATGCCTCCAGAATTCGGCAGAAAGTGGGGAACGGAGTGTCTTAACACTAGGTTCCCTCTGCCTACCCTGCTGTGTGCGGGATACAGCTTGAAGCTGATTTTATTGATTGCTAATAAAATGAAAATATGTTCTTATACTAAGAAAGAAAATATAATTTTATTTAATATTATTTAAAATAAAAACGACAAATTAACTTTCCTCAGATATACGATGTTAACCGTTCTCCTTGCATTTAGATATATTTCTGGTACATACATACATATAGAACTCAAGCTCCTTAGATACTTATTTATTCCTTTTGGAAGCTGTTGCATTAACCTCTTCAAAGTTTGTATAACGGACGAAAAGTATTAAAGCAATAACTGCAGAAGTAACTCCTTCTACTATTTCATAGCAGTTGGGAAGCCTCTAAAGAGAGTATCTACGCTAGGCTCACAACCAGTCGCACACTTATGCCACATCGCCACGATTGGCCTCAATTTTCTTTACTTTGAAGTAATTCAAATATTATTTTCTACAATTCAGTTTTTCTATTAGTTTGTGCATATAAAATATACTCGTAGTTTTGAAATTGGTTTTATTTTATTGTTGTTTATTATTTTAATATTATGTATGATTCTGACGTGCTAAACTCTAAAGACGCGTCATTCATACCATTATAATATTTATTTCTGAAATGCACAGAAAGTAGACAATTGTATTAGGTTTTATATATACCTACATGTCTACTTACCTCTAAAGGATTAAGCTATAATAACTTATATATTATTAACAGTTTATTCATAAAAAAAAAAACAAAATTTGCATTCTTAACAAGAAATATTTTATATTTTTACTTTGCAAAATACACTCATCCACCTTACATTTAAATTTCGTGAACTAAAAATTAGAGTGTAATCTAGATGCAGTTTTACATATAGAAACATGACTGTACAAATTATTTGCATTTTTTAGTTTTTATATTGTATAACAGCTTTTAAAGGAACGCGTGTTCAATTAAAACTACTCTTATTGTTCCGTGTTTCGTGATAAAAGAAGTTAATTACTCAGTTTTACTGTAGAGAACTTTCAGGTTTCGTTTGTAAACTGTTTTCGATATTGGTATTATATTAAAAGTAAAACTATCCGTTGGGGAGTATTTTAAAGCTTTATATTAATGTAAAATTTTTAATTAATTTAAGCAATATTTTACCTTATATTTATTTATTTTATATATTCGTCATGTATTTAAAAGCGATGTCATTAAAATTATTTATAAATAAAATCATTTTGCCAGTGTCTGCATCTGCTCTACTGCTTCATGTAGTTGTTTTTGTACAGATATAATGTGTTTATTTATAATTATGTATAATAATCGATATTATTCACTCTTTAATACTATAACAGTATGTATATAAGTAGTTACGTTTTTAAATCGTGCTCTACTCAATATACTATATTTGAACCTACAAACACCGCGTACAGTAAGAGTAGCCAATATCGGTAATAACAACGTCACAATACCAACAGATTAAATGAACTATAACAGAATCTAGTCCTTTCATACTCAACTCCACTCAAAGCTTATTAAACAACGGATTACCATTGATGTTAATAGTACCTCGTACATATCTTAATTCCTTGTTTTATATTTCAGCCAGCAGCTCCCCGGCAGAGCCCCGCGGTAGGTAACTGATTAACTAATTATTGTGCTAATATACGAATCACCTACGGCGAGTAGAAAATTATTCATATTGAACAATACACCAACGTACGATATTCCAGATAGAATATATTATGGAAATTATGCATTCACTGCTATTCTGCTGTATAGTTAATACAGTATTGACTAAAATGGTGTTAATTTATGTAATTGAGGGTTAATCTGTTATCTGGCTGGCTATCAATATTTGTTAAAATATATTATATACCTACTATATACATATATTTCAGTGTAAATATTATCAGATCATTGATCGCGAACGCGAAATATTATTAAAAAAGTGTTTTTTTTATATTTTATAAATATTGTTAAAAAATTATCAACGTTATAGATTATTAAAAATGTTTATTCATCATTTTATAACACATTTTTTGTAGAGGCCGTCGTGTCGCAGCGTAAGCGTCGGCGATTGTCTCACCTATATATATAAAAGGATATAAAAGGACTGGCTGAGGTAAGACGCACGCACATGCACTCGACTTGCTGCCTGACTGGCTGTCGGAATGGAGGCTCACTCTCAGCGTGGCGAAAACCCAAGCGATCTCGTTTGGGGGCCGCCTGAGTCTGCCTCCTCCGCTGCGCCTGTTAGGTCAGCAGGTCCCCTGGACGCCCGAGGCCACCTACCTAGGTGTCACGATCGACCGACACCTAAGAATGTCCGGTCAAGTGAAGAAAGCTGCCGCTGCCGCCAAAGTAGCGCTTTTCAAGCTGCGTCCGCTGCTCCGCTCGCGCCTCCCGCTGCGGATGAAAGTGGCCCTGTACAAGGCCTTCGTGAGGCCTCACCTCACATATGCCACCCCGGCATGGTACGCGCTGGCTGATTTGCGCCAACGCAAGATCCTGCAGGTGGTCCAGAATATCGCCCTGAGGCATGTTACCCAGGCTCCCTATTTTGTGCGGAATCTCACCCTGCAGAAGGATTTGAAGATAGAGAGCCTGGAGGAACATATCTGCCGACTCGCATCAAACGCGTTCAGTCGAGCAGATACATCGGACCAGCTGCATCTGCAAAGCATAGCACCATGGCACTCCCGGCCACCGGATAGGAAGCGTCTGCCGAGGGATATCCTCTCCCACCCCAATTCTGACTCCTGAGCTGCCTCCTTGGTCGCTGGTCGTCACGCTGGGCCTCTCGCGGGTAACCGCGAGTCTCACCTGGCTGGACTGACCGCCCAGGAGGCAACACAGCTCATCCCACTTCTGATTTCCCCCCCCCTGAAACTCTGAAAAACTTCAGTTTTTCCATTTCCTTCGGCTTCATGGCCATCTCCAAAGACGCGATCATTTTAATGGTCGTCGAGTGATACCACGGTCAGAGGGCATCCGCCCTGGCACCGTTCCCCTACTTCCCTCGAAGAAGCGGGAAGATAGAAGACCCGATGACGCACGCACAGCCGTAACTGCTGTGCGTAGAAACGTGACATTTGAATAGATGTTTATTTTCGTAATCTGGACATCCACTAAGGGATTTTGAAAAATTTTAACCCTAAATTGATGAAATAGGGATTGAAAGTTTTAATTTTAATTTTTTTTTATTTGGTTTCTAGGAGGCGCGAGTTCGAGTCCCCCAAGGTTAAAATTTTTATACGTTTTCTTAATAAGTATTTTTCTTTCCTAAATGTGGAATAACACTTTAAAAATGTTTAAAAAAAATTTTACAATTTCTGCGACATACGTCGGGTGTAAAACTAGTAGAAGAATGCTGTTTACTTGTAATGGCTGAAACAAAGAGCTGTCTTACCGTTGAAACTTGGCTAAGTTCATATATTTTAGTTATAGGATATAGACGAGGCTTGTAATAGCAGATTTTGAGTAGAGCTCTTTGCGATCTTTCGATGAACAGTAGGTAAGTTTTAGAAACACCTCCCCAGATGGTGATACAATAATTAAGTATAAATAAGTTGTAACAAGCGTATAAAAATTTCGACGTAGCTTGATGAGAACGTATGGGTTAAAGGTCGCGACGGCCGTGAGTTCGATCCCCCCTCGGGGAACGAATTATTGAATATTTTCATTTTCTCGCTTTGGTAAAAAGATAAAGCGCTGTGTTGAGTTCAGTCACTCAATTACTTCAAAATTTGGTAGAAAGTGGGGAATTAAGTGTTTTAGAACTGAGTTATATCTGTCAATATAATACGTAACTATTTTACTTCTGAATATATAAGATCAATCTATTATTCTTTGACCAAACCAACAATCTAATAGGATTAGCCCTGTCATCTATTAGGTATTGTTTTACTGCTCTTTTATTTTATTATCACACTTCGACGATAATGTATTGAAAGTGGCCACAAAATGCCGATGTTAGTTCCAATAGAATAGTTTTTGTGTTGATATCGCTATGTTGATATTATTATTTTTTATTTTTAAAATATTTTTATACTTTAAGTTTTTATCATTATTAAGAGTCATTGCAAGCTGTAAATATTACATTCACTTCCTCGGAGACTGTCTTCTTGAAATCATAATGAACACATATTAAATTCTGAAAAATTTCAGATGAGAATAATTTTCATGTTTCATATTTTTTTGAGCGTGATTATGAGTAGTCGGGTTTCAGTTTTTTAACATATTTTTTTTTACTTACCTAAAACGCCTTTTCATATAAAATGAGGCGTATTTTTTATATAAAATGAGAAAATGTGTGGCAACAAATAAACACAGAACATAAGCAAGCTTCACTTAGACAAATTACATGTATATCGCATTTCTCATATTGGATTCCTCAACGTTAAGGCCACACTGCCTTTGCTAAGTGCTACTGAATTAAATTACCTTTTAGTTCAACTCCATATATCTTTCAGAGATAAAGAGAAGTTAGTCATCGAGTTTCAGCCTTTACAATAGAAATCTTTGATGAAGCGGAGAAAATTATTATTATTGTATAATGCTGAGATATTTGTAGTTGAATATAATTAAATTTATAAGTGCAATTAATTAATTAAAAAATATATAAGTAAAAGAAAGAGTAGAATCATTATAAACAATGTTTATTTATCATTATTAACAACGACGGAATCAAATTTAAAATAAATTAAATTAGCTTCACGCTGTATCCCGCACACAGCAGGGTAGGCAGAGGGAACCTAGTGTTAAGACACTCCGTTCCCCACTTTCTGCCGAATTTTGAAGGCATTGCGTGTTGCGTGGCAGAACTCAACGCCGCGCTTTGCCTCGACACCAGAGCGAAGACATGGAAATATAAATTTAAGTAAATATTTCATCTCCTCGAGTGGGGATCGAACCCACAACCAGTCGGTTTTTACAGTCACACCCTGTGCCACTGCGCCACGACCGGCATCAAACCGGAATCGGCCTCGGCTCGGAATCAAATTTAATTTCTTTATTTTGCTAAGTAAGAAAAACTTAATAAAATATGTATGTTTTAAGTATAGTACTTTATTATAGTTCGCATATATCCGACGACGACACGATACGGCGGACGGCAGAATCCTAAAGAAATCAAAAACATTAAGACTTTAAAAAATAAATATTTTCTGTACAGGATTTAAACTAAAACCACATCAAAACTACCTGCAAATATACTAATAACTAATTCCAAGCAAAAAGAACAATCATTTCTAGATGTTCGTGTGAATATCCTTTTATGACCCAAGTGAATTATAACATAAAATATTTATGCCTTTACGGGGATATGTAACACGCCGGCATCTTTTGGATGATAAACATGTACTAAATATACTCAGTTTGTATATAAAAAGCGTTAGTTTGTATGCGTCCATTTCTAATTTAGATATAGTAACTTTTACAAAATAATTACTTGGATATTTAATCAAAATAAAATATTTTACATTTCCTGTTGTTATGTTATATTATTATGTACATTATTGACACGTCATTATTATTATTATTATTAATAATGACAACATCTAAATCATATTCACCACCTTATATTCTATACTCTCTAAGTAAGAATAGTTGCGACTATTCTAAACCAAACGTCTCGACAAAACCTAAAAGTTATTACAGAGACATATACTAGGACATTTGCAGAATGGTATGTATAGAGGTACGTTCGAGTCAAAGATTAGCGCACACAATGAACTCATTGACGAACTCAGAGACGTTGAAATTAGGCATTATTGTAGTTCCCGTTATTAGTTACCAAAGTTATTTTAATAAACGACGTCCTCCCGAACTCTGAATTGTTTTAGTTGGAACATTATACTTGTGATGTGTTGCAAAGTAAAGAGACTACTTAGGTTAATTATTGTATTATTTGCATCTTTGTACATATGTGCTAATTAAAACTCGTTCACATTGCACCTAATATCATAATATTAAATGATTTCTGTGAATATATAGATGTATAAATAAGGATATCAGGTTATGTATATATAGAGCCTGGAGGTGACCACCATAGCCTAGTCGCAAAACGCATCTCAATAACAGCACATCGTATACAAAACTCATAAGTTCATATTGAATAATTTGCGACGATTTCAATAATTGAAACGAAATGAAATATGCCAAATTAATATTCAATAATATCAATATAAAGACGCATTAATCATAATAAGTATGGTTTTACGGAAATAATATTAAGCTCTTATTGTGATTACGTAGCGCAACTGTCAGTGGAATGGATGAATTATTTAGTTAACAATGGCGCTTAAAACGGTAATAATTTAATTTCACTTAAGGATTAATTGCGCGATAGGAGCGTTTTACGTAAACAACTTTCTACTTCTTCTTATTTATTTGAATGGGTATCTATTTAATCTTGGTTATGTAAAATTGTTGCTGATACTTCAAGATCTATAGAATATTTTATGCTTTATAAAACAAAGGAAAATACAATGATATAACCGTTTTGAAATTTCCATTAACATTTTGAATATATATGAAATTATAAATTATGTAAATAGATTTTTGGAAAGTTCCCAATTTTGTTATTAGTTACGTTCTAAGAAAAGACTTGAGAGGCATATTTATGACCACCAACATTCATAATTATGTTAACTAAGATAGTCAAAAACTCCGAGTTTGTCTGTAATATGATGTTACCATTGAAGTTTTCTTTTTTTGCTTCTAAGAAAAAAATTATATCCATTCAAAATAAAAAAAATCATAATAAAGAAAATCTTAGGTATAACCATTTATCTCGATTTTATCATAAAGCTACTAATCACTTGCATACACTACAGCTTTTTGAACTGAAATTAATTTATTTCGTTTGCAAATTCAATTCTTGTGAATGCAAAAAAAAATATAATCCCCGCATCTTAAGTTCGTATTTTTTTTTTATCAGCTTCACGCTGTATCCCGCACACATCAGGGTAGGCAGAGGGAACCTAGTGTTGAGACACTCCCTTCCCCACTTTCTACCGAATTCTGGAGGAATTGCGTGTTGAGTGGCAGAACTCTACGCCGCGCTTTGCCTCGACACCAGAGCGAAGAACGTAGCGTATTATAATACAATTAATTTCTTATACTCCGTTCGTTGGGGAACGGAGTGTCTTAACACTAGGTTCCCTTTGCCTACCCTGCTGTGTGCGGGATAAAGCGTGAAGCTATTTTTTTTTATTTCATGTATAATTATGCTAACAACTTGTCCGATAAATAATAGAACAATTTCATTATTTTTACATATTTTTTACATTTGTACTTAAATAAATAATAATAATGTAGTAATTTATTAATATTTGGTTTAAACAACCATAAGAATTTTTATATGTCTGTGATCTTATCAGACCAATGTCCAGCAGATCAAAAATAAAATGGAATTCTCATCGTGTACAGCTGAGTTCTATAGTTCCTAATAGGTTTTAAAAATAGTTCTAGCGTTTTTACTCCTAAAAAAATAAAAAAAATGATCTGCTAGGTTCCCTTGCCTTTTTTAACAAATCAAATTTTCAATATTAAGGCAATATTTCAAAATAATCTTGTCAAGGTCTTCCATGTCAGGATTTACGGAATATTGACAATATAAGATGAAATATATCGGATTCTTTATTAAGTTGCGTTGCTGTTGTTCCGACGATGACAATGCTCGTTATTATAAATAAAAATATAACGAAGTATTGTTTACTGAAAATACACGACAAATGTCAGGAAATTCAAATATTGACTGTCTATTATATATAATGAAACTTATATATATTCAGTGAAAAAGTATAACTCGTAATTGAAAAATGGGAATCATTTTGTTGACAATCATTACCTATTTTACTTTAATATAGAAGAAAAGAAATCAGAACTTATTACGGTAACAGATGTATGACTTCTGATTTATTATTCGAAGACAACGTTTTAATTCATAGCATTGAGATATGATCTTTTTTTGTAGTATAAATACTTACATGCTAAGCACAATCTAAGTGTAATTTAAACTAAGATATGAGGTTGTGATAGTAAAACTAATCTACGATGTTGTATAGGCAAAAGACTATTGTATGTCCACTATGTCGTTTCTAATAACAGTAAAAATAAATGTCATTTAACATAACCTTTGGTGACTACGAAAGACTGTTGACGAAGATGTAACCTGAGAAGTCAAGGTCCTCGTTCTTAATTATTGACCTAATAAAATTTTCTTGGGCAAAAAGTCGTACTGATGTGAAATTGACCGATAAAATCCCTACAAGATCCTGATTCATGACAAGAATACTTTTCCAAGACAAACCTTTGTCACTTCCTATTGTTATGTAAATATAGCTCTGGCAAAGCTTTAACAAATATAAGGATTTTTTTTTTAACTTTACTTAAATAAAAAATAATGTTTTAAATTTATATATAATTTGATTACGCCTAACAAATACTCGTAACAAAGAAAAAATGGTCGTAAGATTTTATCTTAGACTTAAAAATAAAAACAAAACTTAAATAATATTATTAACAATTAAATTATAAGTAATTTACTACAAAAAAAAATGTTTTCATGTTCTATTATTTTTTTGATTATTTGTTTCAGATGAGAAATATTTTCTTACTGATGAAGCATAAGATTCGTAAAAGTTAAAAATGCAAGTTATAGTAAAGTTTAGTATAAAACTGTCCTAACTTTGCGTAGGCTGCCTTTTAGATGAAACGAGAATTCTCTTGGGACAGCTAATGAAAATTGATTGAAATCAATTTCCATTGGATGTTTATAGTTTGGCAATTTTCGACCTATTTATAACAAAAGTAAGAACTCTGAAGAAGAGCTTAATGCGTAGTCATTTTGTTACGTACAAATATTATTTTTTAAAGTGGTTAATTAAAACTCCTTACATTAAGAGAAATACCTTAAAACTATTTTGATTTTAAAACTATAACTTCTTTGGTCCAGAAATAAAAATTAAAATAAATAGTTACCTTGAATGAGAATTAAACCTTATAGGTTTAATACCCCATAAGGACTTACAGTAAAACGCTGCACTACAACAGCTTCTAGATAATCCACACGGTACCATTTACTTCAATAGTAAATAATAATTGTTGTTATAATTCTCCGTTCAGTAAATTTTTGAGTATAAAATCAAGGTCGCCTTGGGATAGAATGTTGGATAGAAGCATAGTACTTACCTTTCAGAGGCTTTGATCTTTCCCAGAGTATTCTCCAGGAATCGTCCAGAACATAGATTCTATCAACCACTTCATCATATTATATGTCTTCATTCGAGGGTAAGTGCGTACAACGGTTATTGCCGCTTGACGGATCGTAAGAACTGCGATGGTAATGATGCGTGTGATGTCGTTTGAATGGAGGTACTTGTCATGTGATTCATATAAATTGATTGTGACTTTGAATAGAAAATTAATAATAAAAATGTATATTAAGCCACATTAAAATAAATAATGGCTATGTTATTTTACAAAGAATATTTTGAATCCTTCAAATCAATAATTTAACATTTAAGGCTGTTTCTGAAACAGTAAATTAAATTATTCACTGACATCAGCACATTTAACAGAGTTTTAAAAAGTCACCCGTTCCCCACGTTCTGCCGAATCCTGGAGGGATTGCGTGTTAAGTGAACTCAACGCCGCGCTTTGTTTCGACACCAGGGCGAAGAAATGGAAATATAAATTTAAGTAAATATTTCATCTCCTTGAGTGGGAATCGAACCCACAACCAGTCAGCTTTATGTATATTTTTATAAATATCAAATATCAATATTGGTCGTATTTTTTAATTCAAAACAATCAAAGGTCCTTATTGATAATGTAATAAAAAAATAATGTAATAAAAAAAATGTAATGATAATGTAATAAAAAAATCATATTAGAAGTCATTTCTGTTTATTAGATCAATAATCATGTAGCTTAAGCGGGCGAAGCCTCGGGCGGGTCGTTAGTATGTAAATAAATTAATAAACACTAAACGCATTCTAGTTTCATGATGTTAATTTTCCTTAGATAATCAAAGCGACTCGTAGAACGAAATCTTCGGAAATTTGAGACGACATTCGCAAGCTTATCTCGTGTTCTCGTTAGCGCGACGCGGCAGTAGTATAGTGACAGTGAGCCTACTGAATACGTAAACGCGTCAAACACGACTAAGCCGGGACGTGACGGTTGATGAAAACAACCAGAAGGAACTGTGATGATTTCTACATAATTAACTACACAAAATAGAGCGGATTTTCTACGCCTATATATGAATAATATACGCCTATATATGTATACAGGACTGATGGACGATTGACTATTTTGCTATAAAATTTATATAACACCTACTATTGAAGTAAATGGTACCGTGTGGATAATCTAGGGGCTGTTGTAGCGCAGCGTCTTACTGTAAGTCCTTATAGGGTATTAAACCTATAAGGTTTAATTCTCATTCAAGGTAACTATTTATTTTAATTTTTATTTCTGGGCCAAAGAAGTTATAGTTTTAAAATCAAAATAGTTTTAAGGTATTTCTCTTAATGTAAGGAGTTTTAATTAACCACTTTAAAAAATAATATTTGTACGTAACAAAATGACTACGCATTAAGCTCTTCTTCAGAGTTCTTACTTTTGTTATAAATAGGTCGAAAATTGCCAAACTATAAACATCCAATGGAAATTGATTTCAATCAATTTTCATTAGCTGTCCCAAGAGAATTCTCGTTTCATCTAAAAGGCAGCCTACGCAAAGTTAGGACAGTTTTATACTAAACTTTACTATAACTTGCATTTTTAACTTTTACGAATCTTATGCTTCATCAGTAAGAAAATATTTCTCATCTGAAACAAATAATCAAAAAAATAATAGAACATGAAAACATTTTTTTTTTGTAGTAAATTACTTACAATATTATTTAGTCTAATAATATAATTTAAGTTTTGTTTTTAATTTCAAGTCTAAGATAAAATCTTACGACCATTTTTTCTTTGTTACGATTTGTTAGGCGTCATCAAATTATATATAAATTTAAAACATTATTTTTTATTTAAGTAAAGTTAAAAAAAAATCCTTATATTTGTTAAAGCTTTGCCAGAGCTATATTTACATAACAATAGGAAGTGACAAAGGTTTGTCTTGGAAAAGTATTCTTGTCGTGAATCAGGATCTTGTAGGGATTTTATCGGTCAATTTCACATCAGTACGGCTTTTTGCCCAAGAAAATTTTATTAGGTCAATAATTAAGAACGAGGACCTTGACTTCTCAGGTTACATCTTCGTCAACAGTCTTTCGTAGTCACCAAAGGTTATCATTAGCGATTAAATGACATTTATTTTTACTGTTATTAGAAACGACATAGTGGACATACTATAGTCTATTGCCTATACAACATCGTAGATTAGTTTTACTATCACAACCTCATATCTTAGTTTAAATTACACTTAGATTGTGCTTAGCATGTAAGTATTTATACTACAAAAACAGATCAAATCTCAATGCTATGAATTAAAACGTTGTCTTCGAATAATAAATCAGAAGTCATACATCTGTTGCCGTAATAAGTTCTGATTTCTTTTCTTCTATATTAAAGTAAAATAGGTAATGATTGTCAACAAAATGATTCCCATTTTTCAATTACGAGTTATACTTTTTCACTGAATATATATAAGTTTCATTATATATAATAGACAGTCAATATTTGAATTTCCTGACATTTGTCGTGTATTTACAGTAAACAATACTTCGTTATATTTTTATTTATAATAACGAGCATTGTCATCGTCGGAACAACAGCAACGCAACTTAATAAAGAATCCGATATATTTCATCTTATATTGTCAATATTCCATAAATCCTGACATGGAAGACCTTGACAAGATTATTTTGAAATATTGCCTTAATATTGAAAATTTGATTTGTTAAAAAAGGCAAGGGAACCTAGCAGATCATTTTTTTTAATTTTTTAGGAGTAAAAACGCTAGAACTATTTTTAAAACCCATTAGGAACTACAGAACTCAGCTGTACACGATGAGAATTCCATTTTATTTTTGATCTGCTGGACATTGGTCTGATAAGATCACAGACATATAAAAATTCTTATGGTTGTTTAAACCAAATATTAATAAATTAATACATTATTATTATTTATTTAAGTACAAATGTAAAAAATATGTAAAAATAATAAAATTGTTCTATTATTTATCAGACAAGTTGTTAGCATAATTATACAAGAAATTAATTGTATTATAATACGCTACGTTCTTCGCTCTGGTGTCGAGGCAAAGCGCGGCGTAGAGTTCTGCCACTCAACACGCAATTCCTCCAGAATTCGGTAGAAAGTGGGGAACGGAGTGTCTCAACACTAGGTTCCTTCTGCCTACCCTGATGTGTGCGGGATACAGCGTGAAGCTGATAAAAAAAATACGAACTTAAGATGCGGCCTGTACGTAAACTGTAGTTCTAGATCAACTCTATTCATACTATTATATTTTTTTTTGCATTCACAAGAATCGAATTTGCAAACGAAATAAATTAATTTCAGTTCAAAAAGCTGTAGTGTATGCAAGTGATTAGTAGCTTTATGATAAAATCGAGATAAATGATTATACCTAAGATTTTCTTTATTATGATTTTTTTTATTTTGAACCGATATATTTTTTTTCTTAGAACCAAAAAAAGAAAACTTCAATGGTAACATCATATTACAGATAAACTCGGAGTTTTTGACTATCTTAGTTAACATAATTATGAATGTTGGTGGTCATAAATATGCCTCTCAAGTCTTCTCTTCGAACGTAATTAATAACAAAATTGGGAACTTTCCAAAAATTTACTATTTACTATTTACATAATTTATAATTTCATATATATTCAAAATGTTAATGGAAATTTCAAAACGGTTATATCATTGTATTTTCCTTTGTTTTATAAAGCATAAAATATTCTATAGATCTTGGAGTATCAGCAACAATTTTACATAACCAAGATTAAATAGATACCCATTCAAATAAATAAGAAGAAGTAGAAAGTTGTTTACGTAAAGCGCTCCTATCGCGCAATGAATCCTTAAGTGAAATTAAATTATTACCGTTTTAAGCGCCATTGTTAACTAAATAATTCATCCATTCCACTGACAGTTGCGCTACGTAATCACAATAAGAGCTTAATATTATTTCCGTAAAACCATACTTATTATGATTAATGCGTCTTTATATTGATATTATTGAATATTAATTTGGCATATTTCATTTCGTTTCAATTATTGAAATCGTCGCAAATTATTCAATATGAACATATGAGTTTTGTATACGATGTGCTGTTATTGAGATGCGTTTTGCGACTAGGCTATGGTGGTCACCTCCAGGCTCTATATATACATAACCTGATACCCTTATTTATACATCCATATATTCACAGAAATCATTTAATATTATGATATTAGGTGCAATGTGAACGAGTTTTAATTAGCACATATGTACAAAGATGCAAATAATACAATAATTAATCTTACTTAGATTATTTATTGTATTATTTGCATCTTTGTACGTATGTGCTAATTAAAACTCGTTCACATTGCACCTAATATCATAATATTAAATGATTTCTGTGAATAGAGTCTCTTTACTTTGCAACACATCACAAGTATAATGTTCCAACTAAAACAATTCAGAGTTCGGGAGGACGTCGTTTATTAAAATAACTTTGGTAACTCATAACGGGAACTACAATAATACTTAATTTCAACGTCTCTCATTGTCTATGATATTCTTTGACTTGAACGTACCTCTATACATACCACTCTGCAGATGTCCTTCTATATGTCTATGAAATAACTTTTTGGTTTTGTCGAGACGTTTGGCTTAGAATAGTCGCCACTATTCTTACTTAGAGAGTATAGAATATAAGATGGTGAATGTGATTTAGATGTTGTCATTATTAATAATAATAATAATAATGACGTGTCAATAATGTACATAATAATATAACATAACAACAGGAAATGTAAAATATTTTATTTTGATAAAATATCCAAGTAATTATTTTGTAAAAGTTACTAAATCTAAATTAGAAATGGACGCATACAAACTAACGCTTTTTATATACAAACTGAGTATATTTAGTACATGTTTATCATCCAAAAGGTGCCACCGTGTTACATATCCCCGTAAAGGCATAAATATCTTATGTTATAATTCACTTGGGCTACAAAAGGATATTAACACGAACATCTTGAAATGATTGTTCTTTTCGCTTGGAATTAGTAATTAGTATATTTGCAGTTAGTTTTGATGTGGTTTTAGCTTAAATCCTGTACAGAAAATATTTATTTTTTAAAGTCTCAATGTTTTCGTTTTCTTTAGGATTCTGCCGTTCGCCGTATCGTGTCGTCCTCGGATATATGCGAACTATAATAAAGTACTATACTTAAAACATACATATTTTATTAAATTTTTCTTACTTAGCAAAATAAAGAAATTAAATTTGATTCCGGTCCGATGCCGGTTCCGGTTTGATGCCGGTCGTGGCGCAGTGGCACAGGGTGTGACTGTAAAAACCGACTGGTTGTGGGTTCGATCCCCACTCGAGGAGATGAAATATTTACTTATATTTATATTTCCATTTCTTCGCTCTGGTGTCGAGGCAAAGCGCGGCGTTGAGTTCTGCCACTCAACACGCAATGCCTCCAAAATTCAGCAGAAAGTGGGGAACGGAGTGTCTTAACACTAGGTTCCCTCTGCCTACCCTGCTGTGTGCGGGATACAGCGTGAAGCTAATTTAATTGATTTTAAATTTGATTCCGTCGTTGTTAATAATGATAAATAAACATTGTTTATAATGATTCTACTCTTTCTTTTACTTATATATTTTTTAATTAATTAATTGCACTTATAAATTTAATTATATTCAACTACAAATATCTCAGCATTATACAATAATAATAATTTTCTCCGCTTCATCAAAGATTTCTATTGTAAAAGCTGAAACTCGATGACTAACTTCTCTTTATCTTTGAAAGATATATGGAGTTGAACTAAAAGATAATTTAATTCAGTAGCACTTAGCAAAGGCAGTGTGGCCTTAGCGTTGAGGAATCCAATATGAGAAATGCGATATACATGTAATTTGTCTAAGTGAAGCTTGCTTATGTTCTGTGTTTATTTGTTGCCACACTTTTTCTCGTTTTATATAAAAAAGACACCTCATTTTATATGAAAAGGCGTTTTAGGTAAGCAAAAAAAAATATGTTAAAAAACTGAAACCCGACTACTCATAATCACGCTCAAAAAAATATGAAACAAGAAAATAATTCTCTGAAAATAATTTTTCAGAATTTTATATGTGTTCATTATGATTTCAAGAAGACAGTCTCAGAGGAAGTGAATGGAATATTTACAGCTTGCAATGACTCTTAATAATGATGAAAACTTAGAAGTATAATATTATTTTAAAAATAAAAAATAATTCGACCTTCAAATTTACTTAGCCGCTCCGTTGGATGATATTAGTGAGGCTATTCAAAAGCTTAACGAAGATTTGCAGAATGTTAGTAGATGGAGCAAATCTTTCGGCTTAACTGTCAATCCTGCCAAGTCACAGGTCAGTATTATTGGTAGCTCTAAGCAACTAAAAAAACTTGACCAGAATGGCCTCCCTACTATCCAGTTTGACGGCGTCGATT
>DWMY01001242.1:0-15756 GCA_018249775.1 Heliconius hecalesia formosus | reverse complement strand
GGTTTTTAAATATGCAATGGTTTACAAGCTACATCAATTTTAAGTAACTTTGCTGAAACAAAATTTTTAAACACGTCACCTAGTATATGAAAACTTAGATATTAGGCAAAACATGTATAACATATTGATGATATTGATTCATTTCATTGCAAATTTAAATTATTTGTGCGTTTACCTATACTAATATTTTCGAAAATATCTTTTAAATATTCCTGTAAGCTGTTCATTGATCAAAGTTATGGAACAATAATAATAAATAAATTGATCTCAAAAATTGACAGATTATTTTAAAAAAAGAAATTTACCTGGATCAGATGACAAGCATTCACATAATTTATGAAGTAACGTTGCAACCGTACCAGCTGGTAAGTCCATCTATTATTTGAAAAATATTGTTAATATATGTAAAAATAAAATTGATATTTTCTTACGTTATCACTTAATGAAAACAACTAAATCGTATAGTGGTCTATTATTAATGCCAAATATATAGTGGACTTCTTTTGTATAATAAATTAACGTTGTGTTATCTTATATATCAATTAAAATTTAGGTTTTAAAATTATGAACTCACAATTATTCAATTTATTTGTTTATTGTTTACCTACTTCTCATAACTGATTTAGATATGTCAATTAAAATTTGAACTTTTCATAGATGTCAGTAACAGTGTTGCCAGATTTTTAATCAAACTCGAACCGAATTGATAACGGTATTTTCAAAAATTAAAAATTAAATTAGCTTCACGCTTTATCCCGCACACAGCAGGGTAGGCAGAGGGAACCTAGTGTTAAGACACTCCGTTCCCCACTTTCTGCCGAGTTTTGGAGGCATTGCGTGTTGAGTGGCAGAACTCAACGCCGCGCTTAACCTCGACACCAGAGCGAAGAAATGGAAATATAAATTTAAGTAAATATTTCATTTCCTCGAGTGGGGATCGAACCCACAACCAGTCGGTTTTGCAGTCACACCTCGTGCCGCTGCGCCACGACCGGCCTCAATATTGTAATATATTCGAATGTTCTAAAAGAATTGGGATTTATTACAATATTGGATGAAAGTTATCTTAATGAGTATTTATCTTTCATAAGTGTGGATTAACACTTAACACAACTTTACAAAAAAAAACTACTACTGATGATTTTATATATTCTTATACGCTCTTGTTACAACTGCACAACTGTTACATGTTAACAACATAAATAAATTGTAACAAGCGTATAAGAATTTCGACGTAGCTCGATAAGAAAGCTTTTACGGTTTCCAAAGAGGCGCGGGCCCAAATTCTGCTACGTTCAAATTTTAATATGTTTTCTTAATAAGTAGTATCAGTAGTGGGTTTAAAGTAAAATTAATTGAAATATAGTGATAGATACAGGATTAAGTACTTTGGAATTCACACTCCATATCATTTATCATTCTCTTAAGCGTTTCCAAAATTTCCATAAGCATAAAGCTAAAATTATGCTAGCTAACTCGATGTCTTCTCCTGTCGATTTTTGACTACGCCAATATCTGATGTTTGGATGTGGCTGAGGAACTAATTAATAAGTGAGAGGGTCTTCAAACTACTAGCAAAGCTATACAAGAAACAATTTGTACGATAATAATCGCATTAGTGAAACACTGTGTCGCGGCTATTAACGTATATGAAACACAGCAAAATCTCTATATATAAAAAAACAGTGAAATATTTTGTCTGTACATTTAGTGATTTTGACTGAAATGAATATAGGGACACCTAAAATTAATAATAGGAAGCAATTTTTTTTTCTAATTTCTTGTCTGCCCATCTGTCTGTCTATTTGTATGGTCACATTTTTCTCAACTTAACATTTAAAATTGAAATTTGTGCGTTTCGGAGAACTGCCAACCATCCTCATTAGCAAAATGTTCATATAATAAATATTAATATAGTCTGGCAGTTCTCAAAAACACACAAATTTAAATTTTCTTATGTTTACTCATTAATTATGCTATGTTTAAAGAAATGAATATATTGACAGTTGCATCTCAATATATTTGAAAATATTATGTATGTTAAGAAAAACATTGGGGGTCCAAGATGGAAGGCTTGCTCGCAGCGACCCTGCCAGCCCTTACGAGGGCTGCAACGTTCCATCCGCCACGTGCACCTCGAGATAGCGCACTGATAGAGCGTCCCCCCAAGGCGACGCGCACCAGTGCATCCCCGCTGGTGTGTCAAGTGGCGACGAATGCGACGTTGGGGACCGCCACCCAACACGCCATGTCCGGAACGGCGGGAGGTGGAGGACGGAGCTACAAATAGCTACGTGGAATGTAAGAGGAGGAATGGAAGAAAAGATGGATGAATTATTAGATGTGATGGATGATAGAGATTTGGATGTCGTTTGTGTGACTGAGACCAAGCGAAAGGGCAATGACACGACCGATTTGCCAGACAGTCGGGTCGCTTTCTTGGCCGGGGTACCAGAGAGCGAGCGGGGCTGTCAAGGTGTAGGTGTGTTATTGTCCTCTCGATTGGTTAGTGCAGCGGTTGAATACAAGGCGATCAACCCGAGACTGCTTTAGGTACGCTTCAAGCTGGGGTTAACAAGAGTATTCTTGTTAGTGGCGTATGCGCCGGTATCCTCAGCTCCAGTAGTCGAACTCGAGGAGTTTTGGGAGAGTGTCATGTGTCAGGGATGTTCTAGGTAGCGTTAGAGGAAATAAAAATTAGAACAGGTGAATGAAGTGGTATATTTGGGAAGTGTGTTCAGTAGAGATGGATGATACGAGATGGATGTGGAAAGGCGTATTGCTGCCGGTAACAAGGTTAAGCCTTAGCTGCATTGATGAGACGGCGAAACGTCAGCACAGCTGCGCGTTTAGCTGTACACAATGCAGTTTTGGTACCGACTCTGTTATACGGCATCGAAACGTGGGTATTACAGAAGAAGAATGAAAGAAAGATGAATGCTGTGGAGATGCAATCTCTTCGTAGGATATGCGGAGTCAGCTTAGCTGATCGAATCCGCAATAAAGAGGTACACAGAATGGCAGGTACTAGCGAGGACGTCACGGTGAGAATGAAGAAGAACGTGATCAGCTGGTTTGGGCACGTAAAACGATTGAGTGATGAAAAAATGGCAAAAAAGGCTTATGATGGAAAAGTGGGTGGTAAGAGAGGTAGGGGGAGACCTCGGTTGACCTTCGAAAACACAGTATCAAAGATACTGGAGGAAGGTTCTGAACTTAGGGCATGTATGAAGAGGTTGATGACAGTGGACGAGGCGAAAGAGGTATGTAGAGACCGTAGCGTTTGGCGCTCCGTTCTCTCTGACTACCCCGCTAGGGATAAAGCGTGAAGCTAAGTTAAGTTAAGAAAAACATTAATAATTTTACCAAAATTGGTGATGTTCATAATATTAATACTAGAAATAGGCATAATCTTGGTGCCCCGGAAACCCGGTTGCATCGAATCCATAATTCTTTTATGGGACAATGTGTACACTTATCTCAAAGATACTGAAGGAGGAAAATCACGTAAAAAGCGACGCCCCAAATGGCATGTATGAAAAGTTGATGACAATGGACGTGGTAAAAGAGGTATATAGAGACTGTAGCGTTTGGCGTTCCGTTCTCTCTCACTTTCCCACTACAGTAATACAGCGTGAAGCTAAATAAGAAAATTTAAAATTTCATTTCAATTCTGTTGTAATGAATCATTGTTGGTACCACAGCATCATTTTTCTTCAGTTGCTTATCATTATTCTACACTCATTGTCATTGTCCGTATTACCACATTTTTTACAAATTCCATTTTTAAAATAAATAAGGGTTGTTCATAGATGCCACTTCAATAAACGTGCATTATAATGTCCAAGCTTATATCTCACAGCAACTTTTTTTGATTAAAAATAACAATTTTAGGAGAACTGCCAAGTCCATAGATAATACACATATACTAGTCTGTACAAATAAGCTATTTTTTTTACGTCCGAGCCGTCATTTTCTTTTGACGAAATCTCAAAACAAGCAACTAGCAGTGATTGTTTTAATACATTTAGTTTATAATGGTTTTTGTACTAAAAATCTGAAGTTTCTTTTAATTTATGATTAATATATGTATTGATATTTCAACATGAGTTTTTCAATTGATGAAGTGAACTTTCTTGTATATCGATACTTACAAGAATCTGGTATTTACTTTCGGAGAACATAACAGACGCCAACATGCTGTTTTAATTTATATATAAGTGGACCTATTATAATATAATAATTAATATTTTAGGTTTTCATCACTCTGCATATACTTTTGGTATTGAATCGCATATTTCCCAAAGTAATATAAATGGAGCACTTGTACCTCCAGCCGCTTTACTAAATATATTACAAAAAGGCTTACAATATACAGAAGCTGAAATTACTATTGGTGAAGATGGTAATATTAAAATTATAATTATAAACAATGACCAAGAAGAAATATAATTCATAAGACATTATCTCAAATGTCTTCTTTTTTGTTGAAGGTTCCGAAACTCGACTTACAGAGAGCCTTAGTTTAATTGACGCAGTTACTCCAGATATAGTTGCCGCGAGACAAAATGCCCATAACGCACAAAAACAAGCAAACAAAGAACCAGGATCTGGAGGAGAGCAGAATGGTGTTGATGTAAGTTAAGCATAATTTTACTTGCACTATAATTTTTTTATTTAATGTAAAAGTGCAGAGGCGAAAATAATCATATTAGTCTGTAAATATACAGGGAACAACATGCAATGCAGCATCAACTACAGGGGGTGCTGCAACCCCCAGTGCCCCAGAAAATATGGATGTAGATCAGTCAATTGAAATTCCTGCTAGTAAAGCAACGGTTCTAAGAGGGCACGAGTCTGAAGTTTTTATATGTGCCTGGAATCCTAGCACAGATCTTTTGGCCAGTGGTTCAGGAGACAGCACAGCTAGGTACCATATTATTATGTTAAGCAATATCTTTTTATAGTTATTGACTATAATTAATACTAATAAACATTTTTAGAATATGGGATATGTCTGATAACCCTGCTACTACTCCTAACCAACTTGTACTAAGACACTGTATCCAGAAAGGTGGAGCTGAAGTGCCTAGTAATAAGGATGTGACTTCATTGGATTGGAATGTAAGTTACATAAATTATAATTATTATTGCTTAATTGTGAGACCATCACATTATTGACTTCTTTTTCCTTTTTAGTGTGATGGCAATCTATTAGCAACTGGATCATATGATGGATATGCTCGTATTTGGACAACAGATGGTACTTTAGCATCCACATTAGGTCAACATAAGGGACCAATTTTTGCATTAAAATGGAACAAAAGAGGAAATTATATTTTGAGTGCAGGGGTATGTCAATTATACTTGTTTTTAAATATAACTTATTTTACGAAATTATACACACTTATATATTTAGCATATTTAATATAATTGTATGTGTTAACTATTTTTTTTAGGTTGATAAGACCACAATAATATGGGATGCTGCATCAGGACAATGTACACAACAATTCTCTTTTCATGCTGCACCAGCACTTGATGTTGATTGGCAAACTAATAATTCATTTGCATCTTGCTCTACTGATCAATGTATTCATGTCTGCAAACTACATGTTGACAAACCAATAAAAAGTTTCCAAGGTCACACAGTAAGTAAAACTAATAAAAGTAGCAGCAATCTATCTTTAAGATATAACACATATATTTATTAAAATATTGTAAATTTAACTTATTTTTATTTTTATAGAATGAGGTGAATGCAATTAAATGGGATCCTCAAGGACAATTACTTGCTTCTTGTTCTGATGACATGACCCTTAAAATATGGTCTATGAAACAAGACACTTGTGTTCATGATTTAAAAGCTCATTCTAAGGAAATATATACCATAAAATGGTCTCCTACTGGACCAGGCACACAAAACCCTAATATGAATTTAATTCTAGCTAGTGCATCTTTTGATTCAACTGTACGATTATGGGATGTGGAAAGAGGAGTATGTATACATACACTTACAAAACATACAGAACCTGTCTACAGTGTCGCATTTTCCCCAGATGGCAAATTTTTAGCTAGTGGCTCTTTTGATAAATGTGTACATATATGGTCTACTCAAACTGGAGGTTTAGTCCACTCATATAAGGGAACAGGTGGTATTTTTGAAGTTTGCTGGAATTCACGTGGTACTAAGGTTGGAGCAAGTGCCAGTGATGGAAGTGTTTTTGTGTTAGATTTGCGTAAGCTATAGGATAAGCAATAATGTATATATTATGAGAACTGATAATATATTTTACTTTTGAATTAAAATAAAGTAGCAACACATAAGTTTCATTATTATTTTAGATGCTACATAAAACAAAACAATGTAATAAATATTTTGTAACAAACTGAAGTGATATGTTTTGATTGTTACATATACTTTTTCTAAGATAAATATGATTTGAAAGTGAATTCATTATTTTTTCCTTAACATTTGAAGATTATAGCAAAGATGCTGGAACAAAACTGAAACTGTATATATTTCATATTTTTTTATAACTTAAGCATATGAGCTACAATTATTAAACAATCATAATACAACACTTAGTGTCATAAACAATGACAATTTATTTCTTTTAGAATATAAAAATGTAGACAACCTTCATTCCTAGGAAATATGAAAATAATTTCAGCAAATTATCATTTAAGATAAATATAGATTTATTTACATTTGTTGTTTTTTTTTCTTGCTTAGTTACGTAAGTTATCCCTCAAAGTTTCATTGGCCTTTTGTATGCTAACATATCCTCATGTTTATAAAGAGTGTGTAACTTTTCATACATAAATTTAAAAAAGTATAATAGGTTGTCATATTCTCCCTCATATGGCTTGCAACAATCATGAAGTTCTTGACTATGTCTTGGGTAATGTTTTGTAAGCTCATTCTGGTAATGTGGACTAAGACCCCATGCACTAGCATGTAACTCTAATAAAAACTGATGCAATGCTTCTACTGTTGAAAGGTACCAACGAGGGCTTCCTTTTTGATGTCGCCAAAATTGAGATATTCTATTTTGTAACACAACTTTTGGCAATCTTTGTAATCTTACATCTGCGAATATTCCTCTACTTTGATTCCATGTACTATCAATTAAAATTAATCTTTCTATTGGTAATTCGGCAACATGAAATATTTCATTAGTGTCTAGCTCACAATCAAAAACCTTAGTCATCAATGTGCCAACATTATATCCTGGAGGTAATTCAGCTAACACATTCTCTGAGTAAGTTTTACAGCTAATTTTACCTGTAAATAATTCTTTTACAGTACATGCTTCAGTTCCCGGATACAATAAAACTGTTTTTCCATTTAAATCATAGTCAGGTATTTCAGGATAAGTATAAACATTTACTTCATTAGGTGCTAAAACAGCTGCATGGGCAGCTGTACTTTTACCATCTATTTCTCGTTTATGTTTAATTATATCAACTTTAATAGGCAGCTGAAAATATTGTAAAATGTAGTTTTTATTTTAATAAAAAAAATTACAAAGTTTAAATCTATCTTACCCTACACAAAGGAATTCGACCTTTTAATGGAATAACTGGGACGAAACAGGTATAACAAAAGTACATTCTAGACTTGCTGCAACTTGGGCATGTACTTCGCATGTCCAAACTATGTAAAACATCTGAATTTGATATTTTTAACCCATCGAATGGCTTATCATCACGACTTCTCGCCTCATGACTCTTAGGATTCATTATTTATGACTTACAATATTTTTTGGAACATTATGTTATACCAATCTGTTATAGTTCTAGAATTATTAATAATATAATTCTTATAATAAAACATATAACATTTTACAGCGTATTAATTACCACATAAATTAAAGACTGGATTCTCGCGTGTCGACTTCTGTTTACGAATACTATAGTGATGTATTCCTAGTTCCTATGACAAAAATTATAACTCGATTTTAAATATCGATACTGTAAATATATTAAATTAAGTTGCCTGAAGAATATGATTAAGCAGATTAAAAGCAAATTGGCTGAAAATTATGAATTCTTTAAATACAATACACGAATTATTAATGTATTATGGTATTTTAAATGTGAACAATTTATTGTAATATATTTTTTGCGTACGTAGATACGGTACGGTTAAACTTCTTATTGGATTAAATATTGTGTTTATCGCTTTTTTTATTTATAAATAATTAATATGAATTAAAAACGTATTTAACTATTGTCCTCCAATAATAATAACAAGAATAATGTAAGATGAAAATACAAACAAATTGTAACCGTATATAGCAGTATAGTGTATGGGAGACTTTGAATTATCTTGTTATGTTACTCAAAAACGTTAAACAAACCTATATTTAAAAATATATAAATTACTTATATATTTTTAAATATTATGAAGAATTTTCTTATTAGTAATTATAAATGTTTTATGAGTTTTTACAAAATTGTTTGCAACGAAATACGATACATGTACCATAACAAACCTTACAAATATTTCATCTATTTTCGTTATTACGTCAAAGTGTAGGACATATTTGTGATTTTAAAATTTTACTGTAATTGTGTATATCAGTAAGGTAACGTTATACATACTTAACTTATCAATTTATTATTAAATAGTCGTTTATAGATCTTATGTTAATATCTTGTAGTATTCTTATTGTCTACCTTGTTTAGGACAATGACGCCATTTTGTCGCGCCGGCTGATCAGAAATATTATTTAAAGTGATTTTTTAACAATTTCTCGGGTTAATATTCAAAACATGTTTACTCTTTGGAAATATCTTGACTAACGCTACTATTTTGATTCTATCCTTTTATATCTCAACGTGTGTAATGACTATGTGAATATATTGATTATATGTATTCTTCACTGCGAAAATAAAAATCAAATTGGTGTAAATTTTCTTTTCTAGTACTTATGGGAGCTCTAATTTGCTATTTTCTTATAGAAAATTGATGTGCTTTATTTCATATTGAAAATAGATGTCCACACAAAAGTACTTACATTAATATTACGAATTTCATAAATACTTTAAGAATATAATTTTGAATGTAATTTTCCCTTCAAGGAAAGGTGAAATGATTAGGGATATGTTGTAATAATGACAATATCAATGAAGGAACAAGATCAAATGCCCGGGGAGGTGAGTTCATTATTTTTGTTAATTGGTGCTTAATTTTTTATACATCAAATACTTATCTACTTTAATCTTTTAATATAATATATCAATAACTAAATAACACTTTTGTTTAATAAGTAATATGTGTGTGGTATTTTTAAAGATGACATTCCCCGAGGCAAAGTTAAAAGCTTTAGAAGAAAAAATATCCCATCCCAGGTGGGTGGTACCTGTTTTGCCAGAACAAGAACTTGAAGCTCTTTTGATTGCCTCAACAGAATTGGCTGTGAAAGGTTTTTTAATTTTAAATATAATATTTTTATATATAAATTTGACCTTGTTGTAATGACATCATAACTTTTTTCAATATATAGGTGAAGATATTAATAATCCATATTGTCAACGATTTTACAATGATGCCCTGACAGTATCATTTACAAAAATACTAACTGATGATGCTGTATCATCATGGAAAAATAACATCCAGCAATGTGTACGTTCAAATTGTGAGAAATTGGTGAAGTTATGTGCCATGAAATTAGATGATCCTAGATTTTTACATCTTTTATACATGGCTTTCAATCCAAATAATAAGTAAGATTTTTTTTAAAGTTATACATCTTTTTTATATCTCAATCCTATCTTAATAAACATTTTGTTTATAAATACAGATTTCACACATTTAATGCATCAAGAACAAGTGAAGGTTTGTCAGTAGCAAATGTAACTGCAACAGCAGGTCCAGGGTCAACTCAGGAATGTGAAGTGTTTGCCAGATCACAAGATCATCGTACACCTAGAGGATGGCTGGTTCATCTCATTAATTTGTAATATACCTTTCTTGTTTGTATAGATATTACCACATTATAAACCTAATATAATTGATCAATGTCATTTGTAGGTTTGGCCAAGCAGAAGGTTTTATAAAATTAAGAGAAAGATTTGAAACAATAATGGGCTTTAAAAAATCTGAGCTAACATCATCCGTCATTAGTGAAGAGAAAGTTTCAAATGAAATTACTGAAAAGGAAAATGAGGAAATTAAATCAAATTCTACTGAAAATATGCCATCTATAACTGAAAATATTGAGGTTGCTACAATAAATTTTTATTTAACCTTGTGCAATTTTTACAATCACATGTTCAATATTAAATTTTAATTTTATTGTAGAGCTTGATGACAAGAAGTGAACAACCATCATCTTTAGAACAATCAATAAATGGTGAAACACGTGTAGCTGCAGTTTGGCAGCTTTTGCGTCCCTTGGGCTTATGTCATGATCTTCTCACACCACACACTGTCACTGTTTACCTTCTACCTATACTGGTGTGTAACTATATTATTTTAAAACAATAGTATTATTAAAATAATTTATCTGCATCATATTTAAAATTATAATAATTATTATTTTTAAGGAATATATACCTACACTATTGGACAGCTTAACAGATGATGAATTGAAACGAGAAGCAAGGGGCAGTGAAAATAAGACAGACATAGTGTCATGTTTGATTAGAGCCTGTAAATGTGTTTCAGTGAAAACCCCTCAACACCATAGTTTACTCAAATGTAAGTGGTTAATCTTATTGATAATATTTACAGGGTAGTGATAATTTAACATGCATAACAGATGTATTTTTAAATTTAATATTTTTGTGTTCTTGTCAATATTTGTTATGTATAAAATTTGCTGTTAATACTGTTTGTATGTGTTTATATCATTAAAATCCATACTTAATGACTTTCTAAGTATATGTTACACATTATTTCCACTATACTATATCTCTTGGAGGTATTATAAATGTTATAAATATAGATTCGGTTAAATTATGCACTAACATTGGCATTAGAGATAATTTTTCAATGAATATTTGTAATGTTTCTCGTTCTTTTGTTATACAATGTTATATAAATTTTTATTTGTCAGTGTTGATCGCCATACATTTATTTCAGCCTAAAGAGTTAAGTGTATTAATATTCATAATTGTATTGTTGTCATAATCAATTATTAAATGAATAACAAAAATATGATTGGGAGGTATAGTTCGAAGCAAGGTGGGCGGCTGACCCTGTAGCTGCTAAGGGGCGAAGTGATGTTTCCTCCCCTAAGCTGTTACATCGTCTGTTGTTCACCTAAATTCATCGTTGCACAAGTATCGCCACATCAGCTTCTTATGCATGTTCTTAGTCATTTATTTCATATTTGTAAATGTAATAGTTTATAATAGATGTCGTAAAATTACATTGTCTTTTATATACAAGATATTGATTATTTGTAAGAAGTGTATAAGCATATACATAAGTACCATACATTATTAGTTTTTATTTTATTTTTAGGTATTTTTTTACAATATAATAAACACTTATCATTACACCTTTACTGTTTCTGTCTAAAATTTCTTTCACATGTTAAGTATTATATGTTACTACTAAAGTACTTAATACATATTATTTTTTATTTTCGATATTTTGAATATTTGTTATTTTTAGTAAACAATTATTATAATTAAGACACATCAAATTAACGGAAAGACAATTTTCATCATTTTCTTCCCTAGACTGTCTTTTCAGAACGTCTTCTCTAAAATTTTGTTTATTTTGATATTTTTTATTATTGTGTGTAATTGGTAATTGCTACATTACTATACATTTATAACACTTTGTGCCCGTAGACGGCTACAATGTTGGCTAATAAGTGGCGTTACGAGCAGTCTATTGCCACAGTGAAATTATTAAAATTTTTAAGAATAAAAATCTTATGACAAGTTTATAAATATATGAATTATTAAAGAAAATAAAAATAAATTGGACTGTAGTAGAAACTATTGCCTCAAAGTTTTGTTTTGTATTGATTGAGTAAATTCAAAATGTTTATTTTGTTGTTTGCTGTTATGTGTTTTTCATTATATTAAACAATTTTACAGCATTAGAAATGTTTCGATTGAAGATGATTTTACGTCTACTACAAATGTCATCTTTTAACGGCAAAATGTCTGCTTTAAATGAAATTAATCAGCTAATCAGTACAATATCACAGCAACCAAAACCAGAGTGGCTCACTCCTGTCGTCATAACGGTAAGTAAATATTTTTTTTCTTACGTTATTTTATGAAGTTTTACTTGTCTACTTTACTATTTTTATTAAAACTTAAACTTGTTAAAATATAAGCACGCGTATTTATCAATTTCAGTAACTATTTCGTTACTGGAACAGTCCATCCTCTACTCTGTACCCATGTTAGAGATATCGTGTGTTGAGTAGGTGAAGTTATTCCATGTTTGTACACGCTGTATCCTTTGCACAACGGCGTAATGGCATAAAAAGGCAGAGGGAACCTAGCGTAAAGACATTCCCGTTCCCCATTTTCTGCCGAATTCTAGAGGCGTGTTAAGTGGTGGACGTGACTTTTAAACGAATAACTGAAAATATAAATTAAATTAATATTTCATTTCCTCAAATGGGAATCGAACCCACAACCAGTCCTACAAATGTGCCACTGCGCCACGACTGGCATTTTAAAACAATTAATTATCATTTTGTAACGTATGTTTAATTAAATAATTTAATGCTTTATTGCAGAATTGGATTCGTGAAAATAAAGTAGTAGATATAGTATTACGAGACTCACTCCATCAGCCCCAATATGTGGATAGATTAGAAAAGATGCTCAGATTTATGATCAAAGAAAATTCACTGACAAGGGACGACCTGGATGCGATATGGAGAGCTCAACATGGGAAACACGAAGCTATAGTAAAAAACCTTCACGATCTCTTAGCCAAGTTGGCTTGGGACTTCACACCCGATCAACTTGATCATTTATTTGACTGTTTTAAGGTATTTTATATAAAGACAATATGTAATAGATATTTATTTATATAAAATTATTATTTTGTATGGTAATTCATTTTGTAGGCAAGTTGGGCAACATCCAGTAAGAAACAAAGTGACAAATTATTAGAAGTTATACGTAGACTGGCTGAGGACGATAAGGACGGCGTAATGGCTAATAAGGTATAGAAAATATTATTTTAAATATATGAGTGTTCAACTTGTATCGAGTTTATGTTTTCTTTGACCTTTAAAAAAATATTTTTTTAATCTCGGCTATGTATAAATTTCATCAATAAATTGACGAAAATCATAAACAAATAATTATTTACTTAGTGTTATGTTCATTGCATACCTTTACTCGCTCTATATCTAATATGGTGGGGTAGCTTTGTACATAATGAATATATTTAATAAATACTAAAATATATGAAAAAGATCGAATTTTAATTTTTAGGTCTTAGTGTTATTTTGGAATTTGGCGCACTCAGATGAAGTTTGTACCGAAATCATGGATGTAGCATTAGCAAATCTTATAAAAATACTCGACTATAGTTGTAGTCAGGATCGTGATGCTCAAAAAACGTTATGGTTAGACAAGTAAGTACTAATAACATATATTGATTTTTAGAGTTCCATACTTTTCAAGGAAAAAAGGAATCGTTATATTATCACTTTGATGTCCATCTGTCTGTCTGTCTGTCAAGAGCCTTTATCTGAGGAACGTGTGGAGATATCGAGTTGAAATTCAAATCATGTACTCAGATAGATGATTTCCTGAACAAAAACAAACCGCATTTCTACATTTGCTCAAAAAAAAGTGGCTGTTTATGTAAAACACGCGTATTTCGACACTATTTAGAAAAAGAAAATTAATAGCGTACTTCTGGTTGAACTAGAATTATGAAATTTGGTAGCTAGCATCTGCAGGTAGTACTAGTTCAGGAAAAAAACAAAGGATTTGTGGTTAAATCCTAAAAAAATAATAGCATTAAAAGGGGGCAAAATTTGGTATTAAAGCTGCTAGTTCAAATGAGGTATCAGATGAAAGGGTTCTGACTAAGCTAAGATTTAATTTGAGAAGCTCGAGACCTGGAGGTCGAGAGATTTTTTGTTGGTGGGCGTTAATAATTAATTTTATTTATTTTATTTTCTTTACACCAACTCGTAAAATATTATGCTCGATACATTTTGATGTTATTATCAAACGTCATATGGGCTTTTTATGTTTTTAAAGTATTATATTACACTTAAAAATATGTTCTTTTTAATATAAAATTTAAACATAGCGAGATTTGAACCGGCGCCTTATATACATACGTACATACTTTGTGGTCAAAGCGATTGGACGGTGTCCAAGAGACGTGGGAGCCCACGCCAATCCAGCTACGTCAAAAAATTACGTTATCTAATAAAGTATCTGTCATATGATCTCCGACACGATCACGCGAAATTTAAAATTGTAAAATTTATGGCATAAAGTCTACTGAATAAAATGTTATTATTTAGTTTACTAGGCTCTTAGGAGACTTCTCAAAAATAGTTTTAACACCTCATTCCAGATGCGTAGAAGAGCTGAAGAACAACGACAAATGGGTGTTGCCGGCGTTGAAGATGATGCGCGAGATATGCTGCCTGTACGAGGCGGGCGGCGGGTCGGGCGTGCGGCCGCACGTCACGCGCCAGGAGCTCATCGACCGCCTGCAGACGCAGCACTCGCTCGTCATACTCGTCACCGACTCGCTCACGCAGTATATGGACGCCGTTAGGAATAAGTTGGCCGGTGAGATGCTTATTGGAATTTAAACGTTTATAAGTTCTGTATTTTAGAAAAAACAAAACGAAACCGTTATTAAGTTTACTTCGCTGTAAGATTGTGTGTGTGTGTCTGTTCGTCTATCAAGAATTTTTTTCTTATTAAATTAGCGTCCTTTGAAACAAGAAAATCTTCCTTCTAAATTCATGAAATTAGGTTAGATTTCTCTTTTTATTGTATTGTGCGAATGACCGAAAGTATACCACCAAAGAGTAAATCACTTAAGAGAACTTTAACTTAACTGGCTTTTTTTATATAGAACGTGTGTTTTGTTTTTTCAGTGGAAGGAGAAATAGATTGGGAAAACTGGCTACCAGATGGAAGATATCCTCATGCCGCACAAGTACACGAAAGACTTAGTTTTCTTCGTTTTTTACTTAAAGATGGACAATTGTGGCTGTGCGCTGAACAAGTAAAAATATCTAATTTTATTATTATTTATTTTAAAATTCACTTACTTTTATTTATATCATTTATATATTTGTGTGTTTCTAGGCGAAACAAATATGGATATGTCTAGCTGAAAGACCTGCGCACCTTGGAGACCGTGAAGCATGTTTTCGATGGTTCAGTAAACTCATGGGTGAAGAACCTGACCTGGATCCTAACATTAACCTGCATTTTTTTCGACGGAACATTATGACACTGCCCCCTAATTTACTAACTCATTCCGGTATTAAATGTTTCGAAAGGTAATTATTATTACAGTCAAATCAGAATAATATATTCTTATAAATTAATTTAAATTAAACAATAAAATGACTTGTTTGTTTTAGATTTTTTAAAGCTGTGAATTCCAAAGAAGGCAAACTTAAAGTTAAACGCCGTAGTTTTTTATTAAATGACGCTGATCTCATAGGCTTAGATTATTTATGGAGGGTAAGTTTATTATTTTAGAATATATATAATAACAATAACGATTATAAAAAGCCAGAAATGTTATTCATCGTCATGGAGCTACTGTCT